>PVJS01010644.1:0-47559 GCA_004027185.1 Glis glis | reverse complement strand
GCCGGGGGTGTAGCGCGGAGGTAGAATGCCCCTGGGTTCAATCCCCAGTACCGCAAAAAAAAAAAAAAGTAAGAAGCAACCCTAATCCCCACCCATTTCCCTTCCACTGGGCCTCACCCTGCCCCATCTGAGCTCTCCAGAGCTAAGGCACCTCCCAGATGAAGCCGGGATCTACACACAGTGGGCGCCAGCCAGTTCTCTGCTGACCCCTGAGTGTCCACTCCCCAGCTCACTCACCCCATGTCCCTCCCAGGACCTGGGAGACTTGGAGAAGGAGGAGGCCACCCAAACTCTGAGTGGGGGTCAGCTTCTCCTCTAGAGTCCTTCAAAGCCTGATCAGGGGGAAGCAGAAGGTGGTTCATGGCCCCACGGATGATGGGTACATAATGGCAGTGCCTCAAATTAATTTTTATGGGTATATGCAAATTAATCAAATTGTAAACATTTTTGGTAAAATATATTTTGTTATTTGGTGCATTGTAATTTTACATCCTATTGGGATATAGAGTGTCAGACAAATACATGCACACAGCTCTTGGTGCCCTCCCCAGCGGGTCCTCCCCTCCCTTCCCTTCACTGGATACGTCTTTAATATTGGAATTGGTACTTTTTTATACATTCATAACATTATTTCAACTGTTACACTCTTTATGACTTCAGTTTGGCGGTTTCTCAGAAGGCTGGGAATGGAACTACCATATGACCCAGTGATCGCGCCCCTGGGCATCTTCTAAAAGGAAATAAAATCAGAATATTATAATGACACTTGCATATCCATGTTCACAGCAGCACAATTTACAATAGCCAAATTATGGAACCAGCCTAGGTACCCATCAACAGATGAATGGATCACAAAACTTTGGTATATCCAAACAATGGAATTTTACTCAGCCATAAAGAAGAACAAAATCACACCATTTGCAGGGAAATGGATGGAACTTGAGATTATTATACTAAGAGAGTGCAGCCAGTCTCAAAAAATGAGTAGATGTGTGTTTTCTCTTATATGTGGAAGCTAGAGAGATATTCAGAATTAAGGGCAACATCAGATAGATGAGCAGAGACTCCAGGAGAGTGACTGAGGGGGATTAGGGCAGGAGACGAAGTCATAGAATGAAATAGTTTTAAGAGCTCATGCTGGGTTGGGGGGGCATCTGGTCTATTAGGCTTGAAAATTAGAGAAGGGTTGGAACATTTCGTCTGGTCACCCTGCTTCTCATGGGCCTCGCTCATTAGAATCAGCAGTGTCCTTCACCCATCTCACGGTACAGCGAGGGTAGAGGGCTCATAGGTGTGCAGCCTGCACCAAGTGCTGAGGGCTTGCCATGGCAGGTGTGCCTGTGGAAATGAGATGCACCCGGGAGCCAGGGAAGTGCCACCCATCCGCCCCTGCAGAGCTTGCTTTTCGTAAGTGATTACTAGAGTTCAGAGTATTGGAAATGTATTTTAGTTAGTGTTTGTATTTTTCTTTTGTTTCCTCATTCATTGCTTTGAAATTGTTGCTTTTTTTTTTTGCTAATAATAGCACAGAATAGGGATTCCAAAAAAGACAAGAAATCCTTAAGTATATCTTTTCCTTAAAAGAACCAAATTATAAGAGAAAATATCTTCAATGTATGCTTTGTTTGGCCACATCCCCAAGTACAATAAATCTAAGACTCATCTTAGGGAAAAAAAATAATCTACAGGCAGGATCTACAGCAAGAACCATCAGATGAGCTGGGCGTGGTGGTGCACACCTATAATCCCACTATTTGGGAAGCTGAGACAGGAAGATTGCATGTTCAAAGCCAGCCTCAGCAACTTAGTGAAACTCTCAGCAGCTTAGAAGACCTTTTCCCAATAAAAAATAAAACAGGGCTGGGGGTGTAGCTCAGAAGTAGAATGTCCCTGGGTTCGATCCCCGGCACCACACACATACACACACACACACACACACACACACACACACACACACATACACACACAAACCATCAGATAATAAATACGGTTTGGAGCCAGAATTTGGACTCAACTCTCAATTTTTCAGCAGTTACTTAAGATTTCTAGACCTTGGCTTCCTTTTCCTTTTTCTTGGCTTCCTTTTCCATAAAAATCATACCTGCTGGTACATAAAAATCATACCTGTCGGGCACAGTGGTACATGCCTGTCTGTAATCCCAGCTACTCAGAAGGCTGAGACAGAAGAATCACAAGTTTGAGGCCAGCCTGGGCCATTTAGGAAAACCCTATCTCAAAATAAAAAAATAATAATGGCCATTTAGGAAAACCCTATCTCAAAATAAAAATAATAAGGACTGGAGGAATGTAGCTCTGTGGTAGAGCATTCCTGGGTTCAATCACCAGTATGGGGGGGGGGCAGAAATGTATTTACCCAGCCTGTCTTTCTGGCTAGTTGGAAGGGGCCAATAGATTAATTAAGAAGGGGTTATTTAGCAGCTGGGGCAACTGAGATGAAGAACCTCCACATGCAAGCCTGTCTGACTTCACAGTAGAGAAACCCTCCGGAATGTGCACTCAAAGGAACCATTTGAGACTATGATTACCACAAAAAACACCATAGAGCAAGCCTGTATTTTCTGAAATATATATATACATATATATATATTTCATATATATGCATATATATGATTTTATTGATATGACATTCTGGAAAAGGTAGGACTGTAGGGACACAAATCATATATGGTACATGCATATATATATATATATATATATATATATATATATGGTTTATATAATGGCATGTATATTGAGATGTGTGTATATACAACAATAAAACAAAGTTTCAAAGGGTATATATGCTTGGTGCGTTTCCTTGAGGCTGCTGGGTGTGGGTGCTGTTTAAGTCTTGAGCTGAGCTGTTGGAGGGTATTTTTTTTTACAGATACTAATATTTAAAACCTGATCTGGATCCTCTGATTTCCAGCTATTCGTCAGAGGACAACTGAACACAGAGATTGCTTCGACATCCAAGACTAGAGTGTAAGCAGACCTAAGGACTCAGAAGACAACATCCAGCACCCTTCCTTGGCTCTTTTCTCTAATCGTCTCCAAGAACAGGGCTAGGATTCGGGCCTATGGTTGGGAAACCACATAACCTGCCTCTCTCTCACTCAGAACAAGAATTACTTGAAGCCCCCATCTTCCTCACCAGTGATTTTGCTTATTTCTGTCATCTTCTCGGCTTCGCAGGAACCCTCTGATCCTTCCCCATTTCCTGCTAGCATCCTTTGGTCATATTCGGGTTCAGCAGTAGCATTCCTATGCTTGGGTCTCCCAGTATGACCCAGGAATATTCACAAATCAGAACAATTTCTCACACTCACCCACGCTCACATCAATGTCAGTCATTAGCTTCTTAAGGGCAGGGGACACATGTTTTTGCATTTGGAAGCACCACGTACCTGCACTTTTACTGATGGTTATATTATATACCCCTATTTATTGACACAAGCCTAAAACAAAGGCAGAACTATCTGAACATGTCTTGCACCATGCACCAAAGCATGAATGCTGGGGTTGTTTGTGCCATTTGCTATTTTAAATACCGCTGACCCACTCAAGAAAAAAAAAATGTGTAAACTTCACTGGCACCACTTTTTTTCCTGTCTTTCACCAATATTCAAATTATAGAATGCAACATATTTAGAAGAGTATAGATGATCAGAGATGGCTACAAAACTGTAAGAATCAGGGGCCTGTGATATATTTAGGGATCATCAAAATTATTGATTTTTAAAACACCAGTGAGTCTTTGCCATCAAACAAATACCATCAAGTCCACACCATTCTGCCCCCTTCATGGACGTGAAATGGTCATGCGTAAATTGGATGTGTTTCTATGTGGGGAGAATTCTGTTTACAGCTCTTTACTGAATTCCTTAACCGATCATTCAAACACCCCCCCGTTCCTAAGCATGCGTGTTTAATCCATGGCAGACAGCAGGGGGATGCCGCTGTAACTCTATTCAACCTCCTGCCCCTTAGACCCCTCCGGTTTGCCATATGAGAACTAATAGCTGTGTCCCTGGGAGGTGAGAATCTGGCCCATGGCGGGCACCTCCAGATTTCCATATGGAGCCCGCCATTTAATGTAGGTATTCTTAATGGCTGCTTAATGAGTGGACCGGGGGCTCCGGGTCCCTGAGTGGGAATCCCATGCTAGCTCTGAAGTTGCATCTGGCTCTCTATCACCAGCACCGCGGCCTCCTCCGTGCCAGCTTCGGGAGATGGGCTTTTGGTGGGGGCCCCTGTGTGCTTGCATGTGTATCCGTGTGCTTCTTGTGCTGGATTCACAGAGTCTATCACTGTTCCGTTTTCTTTGCTCGCTAGGCATTGCCTCAGCGTTCAAGTGCAGGGCTCCTGGCCTTGCCCTGACCACTCTTCTACGAGGTCTTTCTTCACGAGGTTCGTGTCTCAGTGCCACCAACGTCCACACAGCACTGACACAACTCGGGAAGCAGGCGAGCAGTTGGGGAGGAAGCCCAGCTGCTCTGCTGTCTGCAGGGGTCACGCTCCACCTGCTAGAAGCCCTCTGTTGTCACTGGCTTAAAAGGCCAGAGAGCTGGGCCATCTGGGTAGACACCTATCTGCTCATTGTCATGCTGATCTCGGGCCAGCACCAAGCCCACGCGTTTCCAGGAGGCTGTAAGGACTTCTAGGAATTGGCTCTTCCAACACTTTAGAGAAGCATTCCACCTTCCCCCTTATGTTTTATAATTGAGCAAAATTTTTTAAAAAATTTTAAAAAACCATGATCCCAATTTAGTAATAGAAGAGAAAGAATATCACTCACACCCACAACTTGACATACTCCAGGTAGAGCATCCCAAAACAAAATCACAAAGCAATTATTAATCTCCATGGCAAACATTTGTTCTGAAAGCAAGCAGCAAGCATTATGCCAACGTGGAGGGTTCAGCTCCCACGCACATCCCTGGGAGCTGCTCACAATCAAGTCAGTCCACTCCTGCCTCCCATACTCACTGCTCAAAAAGCATCAGTACAGCCGGGGGAAAGCCCACCAAGTGCTGTGTGCATGTACGTCACTATCTCTATGAACCACGTTATGATGTGAGACTATCATGCACCAATAAAAGTAAAAAAAAAAAAAACAAATAAAAAGCATCAGTATCTTTTCTGAAATCTAACACATGACACTCCCAAGACCCAACTTTATGGTTGACCCGCGTCAACTGAAGAAGGCTCACCAACCCCCTCTAGCCATTCAGCATTAGGTGTCCCTGGAGTTACTTGGGTATTGACAATCTGACTTGTCTCTGGAAGACCTAGAGACCCTTTTTTTGCCTGCTATACCGAGGGAACATGTGTCCTGTGTCTTTCTGCCCCTTGCATTCACATCTGTTCCTTCACTCATTTCCTTGATTTCATTACAGTGCTTTTGCCCTTTTTTGTTTTTTTTTTTTTATACTGGCTCATGTCGAGTGACAACTGCAGCCTGTTGGCCGTGGTGTCCAAACTTCTCAGGCCTCACAATCGCCCTGCACAAACCCGTGATCCCTCCCCCGGGCCTGGGGCGTATGGATCTCGCACTTCAACAGCCTGCTGGAGCAGCTGGAATTCCCATGCCAGTGCCAGGAAGTGGCCACCACACCAGAGTCACCAGTGGCAGGAGAGAGGAAGCCAGCTACAGCTTTGCCCCCTTTGTGCCCGGGAGGAGAGACCAACTTTAGGTCTGATAGGAGTTCTTTGAAAGGTTAGTCTTTGGAGGGTGACCGAGCCTCTCGTGTGGCTCCTTCCCCACACCCTCCACACCTCTGATGCCTGTGATGGCTGGCGTGCTCAGCGCCCCACATTTCTGCAGACATCTCCTGAAAGCTTTATAGGTATGAGGTCGGGGTTCCAACGTGGCCCCATTCTACCCTGAGGAGATCGAGCCACCAAAGGTTGACAGCCTGGAAATCCACTGCCCTTCAAGGGCCTCAACAAGATCCAATATCGAGGAGAGCCTGTGCCACGTACAGACCCAACTATCCCCTGGGAACAGGCGGTGGCGTGGCAGTGTTTCTCTGGCCATCTTGAGGGGCCCGGGCATTGAAAACCCCTGACCAGCTGACTGTGGACACGGTGGTAGCTTGACTCAGAAAACAGCAGAGCAATGGGACATGTTCACGTTCTAACACTTTTTTTTTAACTTGCTTAGGCAGGCTATGTAGAGAGTGAACTTGATTTCTTTGAAGATGTAAATTCATTGACAATTTTGATCAAATTGAGAATAAATACTAAATTGAGAGTGAATTCGGAGTTGAAAGTCCTTCTAAATAAATTAATAGGGAGATCAATCAGGAAGCCCTTTTTTATACTTGTATTGGTGCGTTGTAGCTATACATCCTAGTGAGATTCGAAGTGACACATAAACACACATGACACAGAAAACACTGGACCCTTGTCTTTCAGAGACTGGCTTATCTCACTTAGCATAATATTCTTTCGTTCCATCCCTTTTCCTACAAACAACATAATTTTATTCTTCTTTATGGATGAGTAGAATTCCATTGTGTACCTTTACCAAATTTTCTTTACCTCTTTATCTGTTGATGGACACCTAGGTTGGTTCCATAACTTGGTTATTGTGAATTATGCTGCTATAAACATGGATATGCATGTATCCCTGTAATAATCTGACTTACATTATTTTGGAAAGGTGCCAAGGAGTGGTTTAGCTGGGTCAAATGGTGGGTCCACCCCCAGTTTTTTGAGGAGCCTCCACACTGATCTCCATAGTGCTTGTACTAATTTACAACCCCGCCAAGAGTGTATGGGAGTTTCAGGAAGCCTTTTAATAGTCAAAGATGGTAGTTTTCATCTAAACATGTGCCCACAGTGACATCTGATCTGTCGGGGCCAAAGCAGTTGACCTTCCTCAGGCTCAGGGGATGAACAGCCAATAAAAATGTATTGTGCAGAATCCTTAATGCAATTTTATCCCTTCACACCACACTTCACATTTTTAAGCTGTTAATAATGTTCCAAAAATAAACCTTCCATCAGTTCCAGCTAGCACCTTTGTCTGAGGAAAAAAAAAATGCATTGCCTACAAGCAGTTAAAAAATCTAAACTACTGCAAGCTCAGGAAGTATCTCTATAGGGAGTCCTTGCAAATGGTAACATAAGTCCCCATGCAAATCCACTCTGTCAGCTATGACACGGATACCAAAACAAAAGAAACCCAGGCACAATAAATATGGACTGTATAGATATAAAACGGCAATGATGTCACGCCAGAGGATTTATAAGTTCCTCCGTCCCTTGCTTAGCGTGTGGACCATGCAAAAGCCTTTAAACAATTCTATCTCCTTACAGGGTCATGGGACATCACAAAAGCAAATATTTTTTACATGCATTGGTGATGGGCAGAAAATAAAATATCTTTCAAAGAAAGCAACCACAGTTTGCATTATCTATAACATGTCGGTATTTAAGGGCTGAGTTTTCAAAAGAGAAAAGTAGATATCAGAGTCGCCATCTGGCAGATTCCCTATTGAAGTCACCCTGGAATCCTGTGAGCATTAGTTACATGTTGGTGCTCCACAGACTGGGCATCATTCTCTGGGCCTTTGAGACCTGGAGATGTGGCACACAGTGAACCCTGGGGTCTCCACCTCTCTGGGCTTTGGGTGCAGCTTCCTAATAAGCAGCATATGTCGTCCTCCTTTCTACCACCAATACCTCCCCTCTCCCACTCCACCCGTGGGTGCATGCCCATTTCCTAGACTGTGCCTGGTAATGTGGCTATCCTTGGCACCAGGTCTTGGCTGCCCCTCTGCCTCAGATGTCCCTCCCCAAGGGCACGCCGATCCCCCTCAGCTGCCTCTTTCTGTGAGGCCACTCCTCGCCGTCTTGTCTCCAGAGGAGTGGTTGAAAGGAATGCTGGCCACACGGCCCTCCCTGCCCCTCATGAACATCTATTAAAACTGATGGGTCTAATGCCTAGCATCTGCCAAGCTGTCATTCAATCCAGGGGGGATTCGGGCAGAGACAAGGCAAGCATTGTAACAGTGACTTTGTGATCTAGTTTATTGAGCTTGCCTTGAACTCCTAGGTACGGTGAGGGCAGGAAACCTTGTTTCCTACAAAAACAACTTCATGTAAATGGGAAAACACACTATATAAGAAGCCAGTGAATATTTTCCCTTGATTTGTGTCTAAAACATAAGAGTAGGGAGAAAAAAAAAAACCCAGCTGTCTACTGCATTGTGTGAACATATACATGCATTTAAATTACTTATATCATTACTTACAGATGTAATTGTGAAATATGTTCTTTTTGCATTCAAAATTAGGGACTGAACAGATGGTGAACGCTCAGTTTAAAGCAATATGTCCATTAAAATAACCCGCACTGTTGGTGTTTAGTGCAACAATAGCAGTGAGTTCATTACGCAGGGCTGTGCGGCGAGGCTGGCTCACCCAGGCAGAAGGCACTCAGGAAAGGCCTGCCCGCCCAGGCCATGTGTGTTCCCGACCGGCCACTTCTCTGCAGCCCCCGGCCACCAGGGTGGGCTCCAGACTCGAACTCTGGCTGCTTTGCTTAGTGTTTTTGCTTCCAAATAGGAAAGTCAATAAACAGCTGACATTTACCAAAGCTTTGCTTCTGGGTTATTTTTTCCCCTCTCTCCAGATGTGCTGAAATGTGCGGTTCCAGATGCAACACCTCCAACAGGATAACGCTGCTCTCATCATGAGGATCGTCTTGCCTAATGAGCCTGGGTCAGGCTCACAGGCCAATGGCACAGCAGATAGCTACTCTTGGGGCTCACGCAGACCCCAGGAAGCAAGGCCTCCGACGGTTTGGTGGGGGAGTCTCCTAGGTTAGTTGCCATTGAATAGACCCGTCATTCCATCTGGGTTCACCGCCACCCTGACAGAACACTCAGTTTTCTTCGCAGGCGGCACTCCTGATGTGAATTTTCTCTCAAAGATGGGGAAACACATACCTGTATCCTGCCCTTTGTCCCATGATTTCCAATTTGGCAACAGTACCAGAAGCGAATGTCCTAAAACCATTCGTAAAGAAGATGGAAAGCATAGTGGATGTTCTGTGAGAGCCCAAACCAGGAGAGAGAGTGGGAGGAACTTGTGTGCAGTCTTGCGTGGACCCATGAGATGCACTAGTTTTATTTCTCCATCCTTAACCTGGTCCTGTGCACCTCCTTCCTGGGCAGGTGAGTGTCCCATGAGCATCCTGGCATCTTGCGCATGCCTGAACTGTACAAACTTCATAGTGGCTGCGCTCTGGAAGGACGGTGGGGGGAGAGGGGATGAGGTTTTCAGCGGGCAGAGCAGAGCAAGGTCCAGATCATGCTGCAAAGAACTTAGAGGTAAGCAGAGAAGGGTCCCAAAGCCATAAGCTGTAACAGCAGCTGACCGGCCTCCCTCCCAGGGTGGGGCCTGGCAAGGATGTGGCTGAGGAACCAGTTCCCCTTGGAACATAGAAGGAGGAAGTCTCCGGGAAGAAGTGGAAGGCTTGGAGCAGAAAGAAATGAATAGGGAGAACAGAAGCAGTTGTATTTTATTTTTTTTTATTTTTTATTTTGTTTTGTGGTACCAGGGATTGAACCCAGGGACGTTTTACCTCCGCGCTACACCCCCGGCCCTATTTTTTATACTTTATTTTGAAATCGGGTCTCACGAAGTTGCGGAGGGCCTCACTAAGTAGAGAGAGAGAGAGACAGGGAGAGAGAGAGCTGAGGCTGGCCGCGAACCCGGATCCTCCGGTCTCCGCCTCCCAAAGTTCTGGGATTACAAGCGTGCGCCACCACACCCGGCCTAGCAGTTGTATTTTAGATGGGTGTCCTTGTTCTTATGTCAGAGAGGTGGGAAGGTTAAAAACCTGTTCTCAGCCAGGCATGGTGGTGCACGCCTGTAATCCCGGTACTTGGGAGTCTGAGACAAGTGTGTCACAGGTTTGCAGTCTGTCTCAGCAACTTAGCGAGGCCCTCCACAACTTAGTGAGACCCTGTTTCAAAAATAAGGAATAGTCGGGCGTGGTGCCACATGTTTGTAATCCCAGTACTTGGGAGTCTGAGACAGGTGGGTTGCAGGTGTGTGGTCAGCCTCAGCAACTTAGCGAGGCCCTTCAAAACTTAGTGAGACCCTGTTTCAAAACTCCCAGAGGTGGGCACTGGGGGTCTAGCTTTCTAAAGAGCTCCATAGGCAATTCTGTCATGTGGGTAGGGAAGAGAAGCCCAGGTCTAGATCTTGGCAGAGGCATGCATGCCCACGCATGGTGTCCCACAGCCATCTGAGCCCATCCCCCCCTGAGACACTCCCTGACGCCACAGCACGCACGGCATAGGGCCTCCTCTCAGCCCTGCCTCCCTGTGGTCCCTGAGCTAACTGTGTGATTCCACATCCTCCAGTTTCTGCTAATCCTCTCTTTCCTGAGTCTCTCCATCACCCCTTGCCACCCTGGTGGACCCTCCCTCCCCCTATCAAGGCCACACCGCAGCATCACCTCCTCCTGGCATCTTCTCCAGACATTCCCAACACCGTAACAATGCTCATGTTCATTGTCCCATTGCATTGTAGCAGGAAAGTCACATTTAGCATTCACTGTGCTGAGCAGTCTTTTTGGTTCTCGTACACAATTCTGAGGCCTGAGTAACACCCCAACATGGCCAACGCACCAGGTGGGTTTCCTGAGCATCCTACGTGTCCCTGAGGTAAGTAACCCAAGAGCCTTGCAAAGTGCTCTCTGCTTAGCCGGATCACATGTGCTCGGCTGTGGGTCTAAGCCCCTCATGGAATTCTGCACGTCGGAGAGGGGCATCCAGGTCCTCTCCGTCTGTGAATGCCCAGCCCAGGGATTGTCAGTGAAGTCCACAGAGGAACAGAGCAAGGAAGAGGAATGGTAGGTGGATGAGAGACTAAACGAGCCAATGGTGGCCAGGTTTGGCCAAGAGTATAGAAAATTCTCCACCTCGCACATTTGGTGAGGAGGACGAGGCAGCTTCCTGCAGAAGAAAGAAAACTGGGTGTTGGCGCCAGCAGAGGAAGTCCTCATCTTGATTCTGCCGCTTACCTGTGACCTTAGGTAAGTCTCTTAAACTCTGTTGGTAAAAACATGCACTTTATGCGGACATATATATTCTCCATGGCTATAAAGATAACCCATGCCAAATGGTTTAAAATATAGAAAATTATAAAGAATAAGATAAAAAATGTTACCTGCACTTTCATCATTAAAAATGCTACCTGCAATCTCACTTCATCATAATTACTTTTAAGATTTTGGGGCATTTTTTTCTAGTTCTTCCTGGAAGAAGATTTTGGGTTCCCTTCCTAAAATGAAGTTCAGACTAGCCACATACCATAGTGTTTATTCTACTTTTAAAACTTGAAGTATTTCGAGCTTGCCTAACATTATTAGACATTATTTGAAAACGCTCTCCTGATGTTGCCTAATAATCCCTCTAATGGATATCTTCATTAATTCGGTCAGCAAGGATTTTTAAAACATTCTTTGCATGCCAGGTTCTTGGCTTGGCCCCAGAGCTCCAGCAGGGAGCTGGAGAGGGTGCAGAGGATAGAGAGAAAGAGGAAAAGGAAGAACCGTATCACTGATGTGTGTGCATGTGTCACCTGGTCTGAGCATCCTCGATTGAAGGGCAGTTTACCCAGCGTCTTTGACATTGTAAGCCACAAATCAAGGGCCGATATAGCAGGGGTGAAATTCAGACCCAGGTGGGTGAGCCAGTCGCATGTGCAGAAGCCCCTGAGGAGAGAGAGGTCTGGGGGGCAGGCCAGGGATGAGGACTGGATAGGGATTCTCCCTCGTATTCCCGGGAGTGGGTAGATGGGATAGGAAGGGGTCAGTGCTACCAACCCCTGGGTGCCTGGGACTTGACTCTGAGCCCCATGGGAGAAAGGCTGTGACCAGAGGAAGCTGCTCTCAGGAGGGACTGAGCAGTCAGGCAGGTACTGGGCACACAGAGTGGCCTCCTGAGGGCCGGAGCTTGTAGCATGGGTGGACGAGGGCATGCTTAGTGTGGACGGCAGCACCCGCCTGTGGCCACAGCATTGGGCAGGCCAGGCCCCTGGAGTGGCTTGCAGCAAGGAGGAAGTGAAGGTATTATGATCTCCATGGAAACAGTAATTGTGGCTTTTATTTGGTTTTGCGCAGGTTTTCTGCATCTTTAAGAAATAATTGCTGGCAGCAGGTGCTTCATGTGGGGCTGGAGGTTGTGCGTTGGCAGAGAGGGACAAGTGCGACTCTCATCTGGATGGCCGGTGAGCCCTAGCCAGGAGAGGGGGAGACCTTAGGAATGGGATTCCTAGACTCACGAGTGTGTGGTACATCAGGGCCCTCATGTGTACTGCGGCATGGTCCCTGGATGCGCAACCCACCACCAAAGCCGGAAGTGCCCAGCCCCACACCTTCATCCCCAACAGCACTGAGGATTTTAATATTTTATCTTTGCCAAGTTGACACTCTTTTTTTTTTTTGCGGTACCAGGGATTGCCCCCGGCCCTATTTTTTATACTTTATTTTGAGACCAGGTCTCACGAAGTTGTGGAGGGCCTCACTAAGGAGAGAGAGAGAGAGAGAGAGAGAGACAGAGAGAGACAGAGAGAGAGAGAGACATGGAGAGAGAGAGAGAGAGAGCTGAGGCTGGCCGCGAACCCGGATCCTCCGGTCTCTGCCTCCCAAAGTACTGGGATTACAAGCATGCGCCACCACTCCCGGCCAACTTGACACTCTTTAAATAATATGCTGGGTTGTTCTTGTTGGGTAGTTTGTTTTTGTGCTACTGGGGATTGAACCCAGCGGCACTCTACCTCTGAGCTACACCCCAGCCCTATTTTATTTTTTATTTTGAAACAGAGTCTTACTAAGTTACAGAGTACTGCTAGCCTCAAACCGGCAATCCTCCTGTCTCAGCCTCCCAAATACTGGGATTACAGGTGCGTACCACCACGCCCGTCTAATGACATGCTCTTTTAATTTCCACTTTTGTATACTGGAAGGATGAATTTTTCAGATATTGATAAAGTTCCATTTTCTTCCTTAGTAAAATATCTTCCTGTGTCCTGTTTTTTTAAAAATTGGAACAACAGTGTTTTCCCTGTGGATTGATATCTATATATTAAGAATTAATTCATGTCTCATGCAGATATTTTCCTCATTTGTCATTTACCACTTAGCTTTATTCATGATCTTTGACATACAAAGTATTTAAATCTTCATTTAATTGAATTTATTAGTCATTCTCTTTGTGTCCTTGAAACCACTCAATAGATATTTTTCTTATATTTTTTACAGTTTCCTATTTTACTTTGAGCCTTAAATTTATCAGGAATTTTTTGAGCATGGCATGTGGGAAGAAGATGGAACTTTGTTTTCCCTGAATAGCTGATTTCTTTGACACTATTTGTTGGATGATACCTATTTCCTCTTCCTTTACAATGTATCCTTTATCATATGTTAGATCTTCATTTGTACTTCTTAAGTTTCAGGGCTTCTTTATCCAAAACTGTTTCTGCTGTGATGTTAATTTTTGATTTATGGTAGTATTGCAAATAATAGCAATATCTATTCATTATTCTTCTAACCTTACTTTTGAATTCTTTTCATTATGTTCCAGAAATAATCCTGCTAGAGCCTGATACATTGCATACTCTTTTATTTAATCTCCAAAAATCTTTGATAAGTAGATTTTTATCATTTCCCCCATGTAATTGGGGGAATTAAAAATCATGGAAATAAAAAAATGATTCCAGAATTGCTAATACGTTTTGGCAGACCAAACTGATGGACCAGAATCTTTACCCAGATCTGTCTGTTGGCAAACCCCAAGTCCTCTAAATCTCACAGAAATGTTGTAGGGTTTTTATCATTATATTTGAACTGAGTTCCTCAAGTTATTCCTCTGGAAGTATTTTTGTGGTTAAGAATCAATGAAAAATGCTTGATCAAAAGAGAAAGGAAGAAATAAGGAGGAGAAAGGGAGAGAAGTAGTGTCTCCAATGTGCCTTTTCTATATTCTCGAAATGTCTGATTCTGCTGAGCATCCAGTTCCAGGGCACGGCAGGTGCAGTCCCAGCCCTCCAAACTGTGCCCATGAACCACACAGCCACCTCCCCAGCTCCTGCCCTCACATCTATACTTCCACTTAAACATGGACTTTAAAGTCTCAGAGGTGCAGATAGTATGAGCCAAAGCAGTGTCTGTGTCTCCGGTATGATGCTGGTCAATTGTTTACCAACTAAAGAAGAGTGCAGAATTCACCGTGATTTCAAGCGTAGATGCTAACAACAGTAACCGGTGAAATTGCTAACTCATGTAGTCACCAGAAATTTAAATTGAGGTGTCTAACATAGACACAGCACCCTAGGTATCCTGAATATTATCATCTGGTAGAGAAAATGATACCTCCATGGCTTCTATAGTTTTGCAATTTGAGTAATTTGCAATGTTCAAAGTAAAACACAGTTTTGATCCAGTTGAAAGAAAATGTATGTGATGTTGGAATAGTGGTAAGAATGAAATTCCTTCACTGTAAGCTCAGTAGTGTTGAGTTATCAGGACAGACTTATTAAAAGCAAGTTAAATCTTTATCAGAAAGCTAAGTTTTCGTACAGGAAGTCAATGGCCAGCAGTATTAGGATTCCTGTGAAGGTCTGTAGCAGTGTGTGGCTATAATGATATAAATAGAAGAGTGCACCATGTGGATTTGCCTCTGTAAGCTCTTGTTCTCAAAGTTGAAGAGAAGTCCCCTGGGCTTCGAAATCTGCATGTCTGCATCTTCTTATGCAGACAGTGCTGCCCATCACTCATTCACTGTGTAAACTGTAGCAACTGAAGGTCCAGGTCATCCTTCTGCCAAATACAGTAGTCTTGCAAGCCTAAATGGGCTTCTTTCTTCTTAGACTCTTATCAGTGCAATATGATTATACATCCTGGTGAGACTCAAAGTGATACATTCATATATGCACAAGACATCTCTTGGTGCGGTTCCCTCCTGACCCCATCCCGCTACCCCTTCCTCCCTCCCCATACATGCCACTGAAGTTGTGAGCGATACTTTCATGTATGGACATAATATTGCTTGGTCTGTTTCCTTCTTCAAGCCTCCTTTTCCCCCTCCCCTCCTCTCTCTCCCTGTCTACTTTCACGATTCTACTGGTCTCTCTCTCCTCAATTATCTAAAGTCCCTTTTCTTTCCTATTTTCTCTCTATGAGAGAAAACATGACTTTATGAGGCTGGCTAATTGCACTTAGCATAATATTCTCTAGTCCCATACATTTTCCTGAAAAGTACATAATTTTGTTCTTCTTTATACAACCACTATGAAAATCAGTATGGCTATTCCTCAAAAGACTAGGGATGGAACCACCACACAATCCAGATATATCACTCCTCGGTACCTTTCCAGAAGAATTGGAGCTAGAATACTATAGTGATACATGCACACCCATGTTTATAGTAGGACAATTCACAAGATCCAAATTATGTAACCAACCTAGGTGTCCATCAACAGATGAATGGATTTTAAAAATGTGTTATACACACAGTGGGGTTTTACTCAGCCATAAAGGATTGTTTTTTCCCCTTGAAGGAGAAGCTATTTTATTCCCAAGAAACCAAACACACATAAAGTAGCTAAAAAAAAAACTGGTACATTTTCTCTCAAACCTTAAAATGCTTTCAATTAAAGCATATTAAAAAATTATGCAAACATGAATGCAATACAATCCTAAAGGTTCATGAACCTAATACAGAGTTTCAAAATATGTGAGAGAGAAATAAAAAACAAAATATAATAAAATATAACTGAAAGGAGAAAAAAAGCACATTTTGAGAGAGAGAGAGGGAAATTGCCAATGCCAAGATATACAGGGTAATTGTATTCATTTTGAAATGTGATAGATACTCTGTGTTGTGGCAGCTGGTGAGAAACTATTCATCTCTCTTGTAAAACATATATTCCCATGAGGCGTATAGAAAGTACTAGATATTTGGGGAGCACGTAGCATCTTCCATCTCCAGGAGACTTTTCCCACTGTGGCTCTTGAGCAGATCTTGGAAATCAGCATCTGCATCCTCTTCCCGTCTGGGATAGTGCATGGAATGATTCTGGGAATCAGAAGCCTCCCCCATGTCAGGGGCCTGGACACATTTCCACATGACTGGGGCACCTGGTTGTCGCACAGTCCAGAGCTAGACGGTCAATTTCATCCCTCACAAACAAGAACTTTCACAGCTTCCCCTACTGGCCTGCTGGAATATATAAATCTGATTTCTAACATGGTGCTTGCTGTTGATGTTTTACAAGATAAAAAATAAATTCTGCTCTCTCTCTCTCTCTAGGGACATAGAAAATCTCAGAGCTGTGGCATACATGGTCATCTTTTAAGTGGACATACAGGGAAAGCCGGACACATCTTTCTGCATCCCCCAAGGAGAATGCAGAACATTCACAGCTCTCATTGTGGGCTCCTCGTGCACTGGTCGCCAGAGCCTAGCAGAGAGGACCAGAGATGGCCCTGGACACCCCTCTGCATTGTGGCCTGGGACAGAACAGCAAGCATGTGGGTCACCTCCCTGAGTGTGCCTCAGGAGAGCCACCTCCTGCTGTGGCCACCATGCCGGGTGAGCTGTCCTCTCCCTGGAGCATCGAGTCCAGTCTGAGCCCCAGGCACAGCCAGGTCATTCTAAGAAAGGGAACTGCCTAAGGCCATGTCGCAGGCCCACTCTGTGTGTACACAAGTGCGCCATCCTCTTGACTAGAGCAGGAGGGTCCAGAAGAAAAGAGCAAGGCGGGTGTGGAGTGCTCAGGATTCACCTGCTTACTATGGTGCCCACCAGTTGGAGAAGTGCTCTCTCTGCTGTGAGAACATGGACCAATCTGGGGGACAGATTTAGAAGAATACGTGGAGGCCATCCTGACTTTTGCTTGACCTGTCAGCAGAGACCCACGGGCTCACCCTTATAGACCTGGCCTTGGTCACAGGGTGGACTGGAAGGCCTCTTTCTTTGGTAGCACAGATCAATAATGGATTGTGACTCCAGGATTAAGTGCTGCTATCTTCTCATGGTTTTAATGATGTCCACATCACTGTGATCCCTCTATAAAGAATTTATTCTCTGCAGAGAAAATATAGACCTAGGTCCCTTTTCTGGGTCATCTGGTCTTATTTCTTTTCACACACCCTAAAATACATATTCCCACTTCCTCCTGGGGACTTTTTCTCAGAAGATTGGAACCACCATATGACCCAGAAATACCTCTCTTGGGTATCTTTCCAAAGGAATTGAAGTCAGAATATCATAGCAGTACATGCATGCCCATGTTTATAGCAGCACAATTCACAGTAGCCAAATTGTGGAACGAGCCTAGGTGTCCATCAACAGATGAGTAGATCACAAAAATGTGGTATATGCACACAATGGAATTTTACTCAGCCATAAAGAACAAAATTATGTCCTTTGCAGGAAAATGTGTGGAACTTGTGATAGTCTGCAACCACCACACAAGCTCTCTGCTTCTGTAACTCTGTGCCACAGCTAGAAGAAGGAAGGACTGAAGGAGTTGTCTAAGGCAGCCTAGCTTCCCTGGCGGCCAGCTGGTTTTTCTGCACCTAACACTGAAGCTTCAATTTGATCCACGAATTATAGATGAAAACAATCTGCCTGACAGAGCATAAATGTTCATCCGAGGTCAACTACTATAATCATTCATCACATTAATTCTGGCCACGGGGCTGAGTGCCACACTGCAGTCACTGTCCTCTTTAATAATTGAGTGTCCCCCTGAATGTGTCAGTGGTCTTCTTAACTAAAAATTAAAGCCCACAGTCTTTCATATAATACTAGGCTATCCATGATGAGCCCCTGCTCACACCTCCAGCACAGGTCTCACCAGCTCCACCCCATGCTTCAGCCTTGCTGAGTGTAACAGTCAGCCACTGCCTTGATAGTGCCACATAACAACCATCCCCAGGTTGAGGAAGCTGCAGGTTGAGTCTGATTTTCCTCCAATGGGCTAGCATAGGCTTGGCTGATAATGGGATTCTGAGCTGCAGTTTGGGCTTACGTGGGTTCCACATGTGTTTGTTCTGCAGCTCAGACTGAAGAAGTGGTAACTACTTGATGCCCACTCTTTCTTTGGTGGAAAAGCCAAACCAGAGAAACACCTCAACGGCCTCTGCTCACTTCACATCTGCTGAGATTCCATGGACCAGCGACAGTGAGGCAGGGCATGTGCCCCGCCACCATGGGGAAGACATCTGCCAAGCAATGCCCCATGCCACAACCTGGAACCGCTGTCTCCCTGGGCATGCCTTGCTACAGTACACTCCTGCATGTATGTCCAGACACACCTCCTTAACAGGTCTCACTTCCCCCTCTGACTTTCCTCCTCTGGACACAGGGCATCTCCTTGTCAGGCTGAGCCAGCACTTTCTCAATACAGCCTTTCTACTCATGAGTTGGCTCACCTCCCCGGGCTCCCACCCTGAGCCCTGCCAGGTAGTGTTGTTGACCTGTTTGTAAACTGACCTTTCTGTGCCTGCAATTTAGGTATTTTTGTTGTTGTTGAATATTTAAATATCTAAAGTTGCCCTAACAAGTCTATACAATTCAGGCAGAATAATGTTGGCTCTTCTCAAGTAACCCTTTGCAAAAAGAAAGTAAAGAACCCTGCTAATCATTTCAAATCGGATATTCTATGGACAGAGAACTCTCAGATAACTACCTGATCACAACCCAACACTTTGCAGAAGGGCTGTGAATTGAGCAGGCCAAGCCACCGTTTGCATACGACACAAACCTGAAGACAGAAGGCCGATCTTACTGATGCTCATGGAACTACCAGCTTCTCCTCCAGCCTTGGGCCCCGAAATCCTCCCAGGACAGGGGCACCATTTGCTGCTTGCTCCTGGGACTCTGTTCCTTAGCCACAGCCCCAAATACTGGCGGGTATACTTCCCGTGAGGCTGGGCTTGTTCCTATTTCTCCTGACACAGTGTATGTGAATGTCCCTAAACACAGCAGAGGACAGGGGCCAAGCCACGGAAGACACTGTCTCACAGAAACTCCTCAGGGTATAGACTGAAAGCATGGCATGTTCTTCAGCAGAAATATGTTGAAGCCAAAATAAATAAAAAAGAAAAAGTGGTAAAGAGTCAAACAGGCAATTATTTGTAATAGAAAAAACTATTGATTTTCCTTTTTTGATACATCGTCTAAATTATCCCTCAAGAAAAGTAGTAATGCATCTTTAAACAGATTTATTGGTTCTAGGAGGGAAAAAATGTATTATTTAACTTCAATGCTATTGGACTTTTCTTTCATATTAGATATAGAAATAAGACAGACGAACAGAAATGGGACAGGCAGGGAAATTCCTCCATGGATGGTAGTTGCTTTGAATCCCAATGCAAGATACCTGTTATTTTTTTTTCAAAGCAGGAGGAGTTCATAAATAAAGGATCATTTTTTTGGCCAAATAAATTAGATCACATGTTTACAATAAATACATTTTTTGTAAGATTTAAAGGTCCTGTGGGTGGAGTGAACAAAACACACTGGATTCCCCAGGTCACGCTTGTCATCCCAGTACTTGGGAGGCTGAGACAGGAGGATCCGGGTTCGCGGCCAGCCTCAACTACTTAGTGAGGCCCTCCGCAACTTAGTGAGACCCTGTTTCAAAATAATGAACAAAAAATAGGGCTCGGGGTGTAGCTCAGAGATAGAATGCCCCTGGGTTCAATTCCCCAGTACCGCAAAAAAAAAAGAAAAAAAGAACAGAGGAGAGAGAAATCCATATTCTCATCTCGCCGTGCAAAAATGATGTTGTGCACGCGGACCCTTCTTTAAAACTCCTGTTAATTCAGGTGGCAGGATGAAGTGTGCCGTGTCATAATTAATCCCTCATGTATTGCAAGCAATTTAATGTCAAAATAATCAACAGTCGCTTTTTTTACCCTTTTGTGAGTACATAATAAATACTGTCATTTAGCTGAAGCAAACATCGGATTTCTTCCCTGGTCTTTGAATATCGCTATTTGAGAGGTAAATACCAGACCTCCTTCTCCATCTTCCCCTCCCCAAGCCCTACGAACCACACATATATCCACTCCCTAGGAAAACGGATCCTGGGCATCAAAAGAAAAAGACTCTGCTTAATTTCTAGTTAACACCTTGCACTGTGATTATTCTAACTTTGAGTCTGAACACCAGGCAATCACACTGGGGAGAAGGAAGAAATCAGGATGGAAGGAGTGACCCGTCATTATTTATCATTTATTTTTTCCCCATGGATTACTGGCGGTTACATGACAGCTATTATCAGCAAATGTTTTGCAAGGCTAAGTCCTCACTATGCAATGGCCCCTGTGTTCTTTTGGTGAGATCTGGTTCACTGTATAAATAAACTATGTTAGAAGAGGAGTGGCCGAGAGCTGCCCTCTGTCCACAGAGGACAGAACGTCTACCACTTCTTCTTCAAGCAACACCCTTTCCACGAAGTCTTATGTGACAGTGTTTGTGACATCCTCCACTTCCAGGCTGCCAGTGTTCGTTTTTGCTTTAGATAGAAGCTCTCCTGTTAAATTAATATAGTGATCAAAAAGAGAGCCCCAGGAGCAAGCTCCGTGTAGATAATTAATCTCCAGTTGCTTTAGGTGAGAAATGACGGAGCTAAAAATCCAGGCCTTGATGTGACACTTCACAACAGGTAGGAAGACCAAAATGTTACTGTTTTAGCTTAACAGTTCTTGCACGAAAATGATCTTTAGATATTAAAAAGGAGCACAGGGTCCCAAAAAGATTTTCTTGGGGACTAGTTTTTAATTATCATGGACCAGTTTCCCAGGAAATCGCATTATGCTTACTCCTTGGCACGTTCCAACCTGCCGCTATTACAAACACGCGAGTCCCTCCTTTAGATATTTCTGCTTGTGTTTTGCGGGTGTGCGAGGAGCTTGCCACTGTTTAGGCTCCACGGTTCTTGCGGTATCCTCTACACTATTATTGGTTTTTATTGAACCCATATGGAGTGTCTACTTTGCCAAAAGCTTTGGATAGGAGGCCCCTATCACGTGGAGCTCAATCACGTACAACCCAAGCCTTTACACACATGCACACTTTCACACGCATTAGCCAATAATTACAAGACCATAAAGTGACCCTGGACATTAGCTCCTGAGGGAAGGGATGTCCCTCATTTCTCCTCGAATCCACAGATCCTGGGATAATATTTGGCATGCTACGGGGGTTCCCTCACTGTCCCGGGAGAACTATGCTCACATTGGGAGGAAGGGAGGAGTCATAGGCAACCGATTAGGTAGAGACCACCCACAGAACACATAAAGGGGATTGGGGTATTTCAAAAAGCTGTATAAACTAGGCACAGAGTTGCATGTCTGTAATCCCGGTACTTGGGAGGCTGAGACAGAAGGACCACTGGTTCGAGTCCAACCTCAGCAACTTAGTGAGGCCCTGTTTCAAAATAAAAAAAGGGCTGGGGGTATAGCTTGGAGGTAGAATGCCCCTGGGTTCAATCCCCAGTACAAGGAAGGAAGCTGGAAGAAAGGAAGGAAGGAAGGAAGGAAGGAAGGAAGGAAGGAAGGAAGGAAGGGAAAGCTCTACAGATGGGTATGGTAACACACACTTGTAGTCCTATAGTCCCAGTTACTTTGGAGGCTGAGGCAGGAGGATCACTTGAGCTCAGGAGTTGGAGACCAGCCTGGGCAACGTAGCAAGACCCCATCTCAAAATAATTAATTACATAAAATAAACAAAAAGCTGCACAATAGTATCTGCTTCCTAGATCTTAACAGAGGTAAAGACATTGGCAAGTAGTTGAAAGTCTCATGATATCTCTGAGTGACAGCACGCCAAATTTGTAATCCATCATTAATACTTGTTTTGGATTGCCTTACTAGATTAGCTAGCCAATTGCCCAAATAGGTCGAGAGTGGATGGCACCCTGCAGGAGGGAGCAGGTACAGAAGGCACTGTGGTGAGGTGTTCCAGACAGCAGGAAGGAGCCCAGGGACACTGGGCATACAGAGATGCCAGAGTGAGGCGGGTTTGTCCACAGGCAGAGGGCAATGCAGACAAGCCCAGCTGGCCCACAACTTGCTGCCAGCTGACTCTACCACAGTGTGTCTCTATTACCAGGAAGAGTGCCTCTGTCCACACAGTTCTCCAGTCCCCTATAAAGTGGCTTCGGATGTGCAGAGGTGACAACACAGCGCAGGAAGGCTTGCAGGAGCAGCATTTAAAACCACCAAATCAATCTCCCCTGCAGACTTTCCTTTTAAAATAAACTTATCTCTGCAAACGGCTTCTTGAAGCTTTCGCCTTAACAGTAGAGCTTCCCTGTTTTACGAGCTGGTGGTAAAGTCCTAAACCAGCGACTCCTCCAGGAGACCCCGGCACCCCAGCTATGGAAGTACTGTCATGAAAATAAAATGTGGCAACGGAGTCGCTATAAATCCACACGCACTCGCACGCTCACACTATACATCGCGTGCGACCACAAAAGAAAAGCTTTTTCACACTGTGTCCTCTTTCAGAGGACATATGACAGCACAGGCACGACCCCCTCCGCTCCCTGCGCACTCTTCTTGGCAAATTCGCTGGAGACAGAAGCCATCAAACAGCCAGGGTGGCGGGTGCCCCAGTGTTTCACGCTGCCTCTACTGGGCTGTTTGCAAAAGGCGCAAGAATGTTTCACCAGCACCATTGCTTAACAATGCGTATGACAGCATTCGTGAAACTGATTGGCAACAATCAACATGGTACCCCCTCTGCAGCCTTAGTCTTGAAAATTTTCATCTTGAAATACCCAGGGGGGGAAAGAAGACAATCATACATGACAGATTAAAATGATTTTTCTGGAATGTTACCAGATGAGGGGTTCAAGATGGAGCCATGCACCAACATGCATACGCCAACATATGAAACTTGAGCAGCTAGATTTCCATTCTGCAAGATCCATTTGAGTATCCACGAAGTTTCCTAAATGTGACTCACAAAATCAGCACTAGAATTATCTCCCAGATCCAGAATGGCTCCATGATTGGATGATACCATGTAAAAGTTTCCCGATCTAGCCAAAGCCATTCCAATTGCCGCAAAGATGATACCACAAGCTCAAACTAAGCATCGTTGCACCTCACAGGGCCAACGCCCTCTTCCTTCACAAAGGAAGGAAGCAGTCTTTGTCACTGAGTCACCTTTTCAGCGATGGTCGATGGACTTCACTTCCCAGTGTGGTTGTCAAACAAAGGCCTTGCACTCTTTCAGCCAGGGTGAACATCACCCCCTTCTTTTCCAACCCTTCCTTCCAACCTTTTTTGCTTAAAAAAAAAAACCTCATCCAGCTATTCTCTTTGAAATGACTCTTCAGTTTAGCAAACTGAGAAAACCAAAGGGCTGGAAAATTTGTCCAGGACGTTTTCTTCGATGTACCAGTCAGTGGAACTGAAATTTTTAGCACAGTTGTTAATAGCTTCTTGGGAATTTCGAATACCCAGAAATCTTGCAAAAACACTATTTACTCTTAATGAAGAATCCATAAGATGTCAGGATTTGGCTATTGAAAGTAACCCCTCCTGTAAGGTAGCATATGATATGGCTCCCAGGGTTGTAAAAAGACAGTCACAGGGTTGTATGGTTTAATGTCTATTTTCCCTGGCAGATCTATACATGCAAAAATGTATACATGTATGCATCTATACATACAAAAGCAAGGCTGCCTGTGTGAGCAGCAGTAGGATGCATTTATCTGTGTGTTTCCCCCATTTCACATCCCACCACCTCAAGCTCTGGAAGGGAAAGACAGCATGGGTTCTAACTCTACACACCTCTACAACGATAGATGTTGCTATATAGTGAGTCTTCCTGCATCCTATGCATACACTAAGTACTGTTGTATATGATTTTTAATCTTAAAGTAACTCATTGATAGAGTTCTAACCCTATTTTATAGATGAGAAACAAAAAATGGGGCTTGCCGGATTGCAAGAGCTGGCCCCGGTTCCCTCAGCACGTCCACCAGCATTAGGACCCAAAGCGAGAGCGACCTATGCCGTTAGGCGGTGTGATGCACCGACTCCCCACAGTGGTGTCTACGGTTGTTTAGCAACAGCAGGAATTAAGCTAAGAGGTGTAATTCAGCTAATAAGTAATTATTGAATGCCAGCTATGTGCTCAATACTAAAAAGAAAATAATAAGACAATTAAACATCCTTCACCTTTCCTCCAATGCTTTTACAATTCACTTCTTAAAGGGCCAAACTTTGAGCAACAGAAGAAAAAAAAAATCTGTGCCCAATTACTTGTTCTTTCTCTACTTTACAAGAAATTACCAGCCAATTATTTCAGTACTACATTGATTAAATTTAGCAAAGAAAATGAAAAATATACAAATAGTTTACATATTTTAATTGGATGGCCATTTTTTATTTAATTTAGCCTTAAGTCTAAACTATCTCAGAGAATTAAAGCTTGGCCACTTTCAAAGATAATTGGCTGTGGAAAACACAGCTTAGCTTCTGTGGTGTTCTTTTTGAGGGCAGCAGAAGGACTGTTGTCAATATTCACTCATTTTATTTCACTTAAGTGGATCCTTACAGCTTTGGAGTTCTGCTCCTCAGATTCGGCTCATTCTTTCTTTCAAGTCATGCACTAGAGGAATTGTGGGTGGTCTCGCAATACAGAAGACGTCTTTGCTCTACACTTAAACATTTTCAAGGTGCCTCATGTAGCCTCTTCGACAGCAACACGCTCACATTTCCACCAGTTAGTGGAATTGCCCTCCTTGGTGAGGCATCTCCTAGGACTGCAGACTCCATCAAATCACCTTTATAACTCATACAAATTGCTACATGAAGCCAGGTATGGTGGCGCACGCTTGTAATCCCTGTACTTGGGAGGCTGAGACAGGAGGATTCGGGTTCGCGGCCAGCCTCAGCTACTTAGTGAGGCCCTCCACAACTTAGTGAGACCCTGTTTCAAAATAAAGAATAAAAAAAAAATAGGGCTGGGAGTGTAGCTGGGAGGTAGAATGCCCCTGGGTCCAATTGCTCCATGACACCTCCAAGATGTTTTGTCAAGAGCTAAACTCATCCAGTGGTTGGACAGGTCCTATTTGATGTGGGTGTGCAAAATTCAGGCATAACTTTCTTACTAAGTATGGGTAAAAACAGATTGGTTACACTCCAAGGGCCACCAATAAAATTATTTGTTATAAATTATTAAGATAATCATTTAAATTGCACACACAAAAAAAGCTTATTATGCCCAATTTCAGGATTTGCAAACATTGTGAGGACAGGATTGATAATTTGTGGGTTTGGGGTATCGTGCAAGGATAATGAAAATTAATGCATTGATTTGAGAATGTGCATGCCAGCTTTATGCATATAAATAGACTAAAAATCCTATTGTGTTTTATGGCTCCACATAAATAACGAAACAACCTCATGGCTTGGAAATAGAGTATGCACATCTAAAAGACTCCAGCAAGAGAGCTTGGTTTCCCCATTAAATCTCTTCAGTAATGCCCATGGAAGGGTGAATGGGGAGAAACAGGAGCTTCTAAAACACTGGTGTGCCCATGACTCACTCAGGAATCCCGTTGAATGAAGAACTCAATCTGTGGAGCTGGAGTGGGCCTGACAGGCTCCTTTTCTAAGGAGCTCCTGAGGATGCCAATGCTGAGGATGCTCCTGGACCACCCTGAGCTGCAAAGCATTGGGCTTCTCAGTGCTCCCAAGGGTCTCATCGGTAACTGAAACCTTAATGAAATAATTCAGACAAAAAAGAGAAGAAAGTTACTATAGCCGTCATAACGAATATGACATCTGGAGTCATCTGGGTAATATAATTTAAAGAAGTATGGTTTACATAGAGCATTCCAAGTAGCCTTTTGTAATTGCACAGTTTGGTGATGAGGGGACCTTAGTTCTGTGAAATGTGTTATTTATCTCTTCACATTCCCAAAAAGTGATACTCTGTACCTAGGTGAAAATGTATATAAGCTAAACCATTTTTACCCACCAGCAAAATTTCGGTGACCAAGTATGGCACTGAAAATAAAATACAGTAGTCTCCCTTTACCCATGTTTTCACTTTTTGTAGTTTCAGTGGCCCTTGGTTAGCCATGGTCCAAAAATATTAAATAGAAAATCCCAGAAATAAATAATTCATAAGTTTTATGAGTACAATTCATAAGTTCTGAGTCACATGATGAAATATTTCCCATCCAGCTCCAACTCTTCAGGGATGTGAATCATCCCTTTGTCCAGTGTAGTGACTTTATATACCCTACCCTCCAGTTAGTCACTGTGGCCCTCTTGGTTATCAGTATAATATATAGGGATTTTTGCATCTTTGGTTTTAGACATCCACTGGGCACTTGGGAACATATTCTCCATGGTTAAGAGGATGCTACTCTAGTGAATTTTACACATCATTCCAAAAGTTTTCCATCCCTCCTCTTTCTCCTCCTCCTCCTTCTCTTTTCCCTCCTCCTTCTCTTCCTTCTACTCCCCCTCTTTCTCCTCTTCATCTTTCTGCCTTTATTATGAAGAAAGAATTTTGAATTTAAGACCTCCTGACAATACCTTTCCCAGAGATATCAGTCTGTTATTACTAAATGTAATTAGCAGATGGTATGCTGTTTTGAGTACTTAAGCCATAGCAGCCCCTGGACACAGGTACAGAGGGAGCCCCAGTGTGGCTCTGCACCTTCTTGTGAAGAATGGACAGCATTCTTCAACCGTCAATTCACAGAGTTCCCCAACAGATGCATCTGAAATCTATAAACCGATTAGAACTGTAACTCTACTTATTAGAAATTCATTTGTGAGAATGCAGACTGTTATGTAAGCATCTTCTCACTAAATTTAACTCTTTATTTTTCTCTTTGCTTCAGAATTATTTGTATTTAATTTTCCATAAAGAAATAAAAATATTAACTTTTTTTCCTATTCCCCTGCCTATACAGGGGAATAAAGCAACTTACCATTAAGGCTAAGTTTTTAGGAATCAGTTACCGAAGGGCAGGCAAATAATTCTGTTGAAAATGCCTCCACTGATCAAATTAATCCAAAACTTCATGCTACTAGTATTTTATAAAACTTTGTAGCCACAAACACTCAAATAGGGCACTGCATACTTTCCTTTCTGAATGCCTCCAACCCTATGGACAGCCGTTTCCAAGGGAAGAGACTGCACCAAACAAGGAAAGATTTATATTCAATTTTGAAGTTGAAACTACTTTATAAATCTCCAACTTCCCAGACCACTAAATGAATCACATCAGTTCAACTTTGGCAATACCACATTTTACCCTCCAAAGACACACGCACGCAAATGAATTTAAACAGAATATAACTTAACATTGAGCTTATGCAAATGCATATTGATATAAAATTTGGTTAGCGTTTGAAAGGCCTAGAAAAGTGACTAATATCACACCCAACTTTCTTTATCTTCGTTTAACAAAATATATTTTTATTTAGAATCCTAAATTTTTCCCAAGTCATTGGTAAAAATTTATTATTCCTTTAATATTCTCAAGTATATTTATTCCATAAATCTTTTATTTCTAAAAGCCTTCTTTTCATCTTAAAACACATGAATGCCAGGAAGTTCCAATTTTATTGCAGTATTGACTTTTATGTTGATGGATATGCTTTTCTTTCTCTTCTCCTTTATTTGTATAGAAATCACATGATCTTTTTCTTTCTTTTTGATTAAAATGTTATATTTGATTTTCTGGGGATAAAGTAGCTCACACAAACCAAAGTAAAGATAAAACTTTGAATCTAAAAAAATAGCCAGATGGACCAACCAAGCAATATAGGAAAGCTTTAAATCAGCAGTGGCCATAAATCAGTCACGCCACTCAAATTCACATTTGTAGTATAATTTATTTTTGAGAGAATTTACAACTATTTGAGCTTCACTATTTATTAGGAAAGGGTGTGGAGATCTAAGTGAAGTATTTATATCTTATTAATTCTTTTTATAAGCTATTAAGTCAGACAAACTTGTAGCATATAAACAACCTGGGTTGTGTTATCCAGACTTGGCAAAATTACTCTGTGAATTCAGATACTGAGCCAGGTGCACTGATGACTAATAAGAGTTCCTTTTGCCCCCAAGATTCCCCTATCAGGTGCCCTAAGTGGGTGCCAAAAGGCACCCTACCCATCTGAATGATTCAAACTCAGAGTCTAAAATGGCCCTTGTTTCCAGAGAACACTTTGTACTTGGAGAAATTGCACTATGCTTTTATAATTGTATTACATTTGTATTGCAAAACTAAACCTATCATTGCTTTAATTCTTACTAAAAATCAGACATGTGTTCATGTTATTAAGTTCTGATCCTACACAATGACTTCACTATCTGTTATCCAAGGGCTGTCTAGTCAAGGTTCTTGTGCACTAAGATGCATCCACCAATGTGTTAGGGCATGTCTTCCTTGGAGATGGAGAGATGTCATCTTTGCAGGGGAGCCCTTTTGGATGCAAGTACATGACCCAGGTGATTTTTGGAAAAAGCGTCTAGATCTATTTTTTAACATGGTTGTTCTTCATATTTTGTATTTATTTTATGTAAAATTTTCATAGTGGAGTAGAATAAAGGCTTAACATGATAGTATACGATCATTTCTTGGGTTTCTGGAGAACTAAATCTACACTTGCACTGTTTTGTTCTCTCAAGATATGAAAAAGAAAAATGTTTGGCTTTTAATTATATACATGTGGCATTCAGCAGGTACTGAGAGTGATATTTTAAGCTCCCTCAGCTTTGTTTCAAGGTATGAGTGTATTAATTCCTATGCAAATCACTCCATAGCGGAGTTCACTGTCACGCTGATGCTGGAGAAAGAAACTTCCATATATTGATTGAAAGAGAGCGGAAAAATTCAGGGAGAATACATGACGATCAGGGGCCAAATCAAGACAAGTACTTATTCTGAATGTACTAAAAATTTTAATGCTAAATGACATGGAGCAGATTCATCGTATGAGGATGGGTGTGTCTCAGGCCAAACAAGAAATGCACAGCATAGTCCAGATTCTTAGAATCAGAGAAGACAGCCAGTGAAGCTCGCCAGGTTCAGAGACTAACAGGCCAGACCTCCTATGAAGTGGAGTTGGTCATGTCCATTTCTACCATATTTTGGGGGAGTAAACAAGTAAGTTTATGGGCAGATGTAGATAAATTTGTGGATACAAGTTTATGGGGCGATGAATTGTATTAGGGAAAATCATCTTTCCAAACATAACCAGGGGCATGAGTGCATCGGGGTACCATGAGGTATAGAGATGGTGTTTGTTCTTCTCCTATGATCTCAGGTCAAGCTCACACTCGCAATCCAGAAGCTGTGACTAAACAAAATTCTTTGGGACTTGGAATTATAGCCAGGGCTAAAGCTTTAGCAAAGTTTCTCTAGACGTGTTGAAACAGACACAAATTTAAATGGAACATGAGGTGGGAGACAGAAGGTGGAAGGGCTGGAATGAGAAAGAAGAACAGGACGGAGGAGGTGGCATACCCTGTCCACACCAGGAGCTTTTTCTGCTGGCTTCCACCTGCAAATGCGGTGGAAAGGAGCTGAGGTCATCTGGTATACCCACAGTCTGACATCATAGACCTTCTTCCTGCGGCTTAGACTGTAAACCACCTGGAAAGTGTGTCTTTTGTGGTGCTTAGCCCTACTTTTTGAATGTGACTTCTCTGCTCTCATCAATTATGTCCCCATTAGTGACATCTACATTTTCTTGAAGACTCTAAGTTTCCAGGAAACTTCAAAAATTTGTACTGAGTTACCCAAGAATATTGAACCTGTCTTGGATTCTATAATGAGACGAGCTATTTAGATGCCAGCACTACTCTTTTTCTCCTCAGAGACCCTCCCGGAGGCTGCACAGAGCTCACTGTACAAGCCACATGTCCTTCGGTGCGTTGTCACACGAAGGAAGCTTCAGAAGTTTAGCCATTCTGTGTTTCAGAAGTGTCACCGGATTTAGTGCAATGGGTGTACATGATGCCATTTTAACAAATAATAATTACGTTTATGAAAATTTAATGATTCGCTCTCTTGTGAAAATTCATATGGCCTCTATTTATCTGTAAGAGGAGACAAAAAATAGACTTTTTGTTTCATTTTTTCATTCTGAAGGTAACCTATGACTACTATGCTTTGCTGAAATAAGAAGTGGCTTTTCAGAGGCAAAAATAAAAATATGTTTTTTTAAAGCCACAGTTATTTCCAGGAATCAGCTTGGAAACAGGGATGTAGTTGATATCTGAGACACCTATTTCCCAACTTCCCAATTTTACTCTGAAAATTACATTGCAGAAGTTGTATTTTCCATTTTTAAAAGGCTGCTCGTATTTGTTAACATTTTCCCCAACCAGAGAGTTATTTTCCTGTGTTCCTCTAGTACTTTCTTTCCTGGCCTCAGTCTCCACTACTTGTAGTCAGTACCTGGGAACGTGAGTGTGGAGAGCAAGGCCATGGGACGGTCTGCTGCGAAGAGAGGGCTGCACTGTGCAGAGGAAACATGCTTTTCCTGACCATCTGGGGATCCACCTGCACTCAGCATGGGCAAGGGGAGTCCTGCAAGTCTAATCAGGAGGTCACCCAAGGGTCACATCAAGCAAAGAGACAATGGTTGTAAAGAGACCCAGCAAGGCCACGATTCTTCCAGGGCCACTGATTGATTTTAGTGCAAATCCAGAGAGAGAGAGAGAGAAAGATGAGAGTTCATTCATCTACCATTCACAGTCCACAACCACACCACAATAAGGTGGAATTTTGTGTACAGAGATGGCTAAATGTCAATCCATTTGCTCAAAGAAGTTCCACAATAGAAAGACCTGAGAAAACAGAAACTGCGGAAGTCGACTACATTAATCAATTATATCAAGATGATGGAGCAGTACCCACTGAATGTGAGCACGGAAACATATGTTTATGTATGTGCTTGCTGGGGCATTCGCTTTCCAAGAATTTGTATTTAAAAATAATGATTTTACTTTCATATGAAGTGATAAAACATATTGAAGAAGGTTCCAAATTGCTATGTTTATAAAATTAATAAGCTGTAAATGTATAACCTTTAAACATTAACTTTTTTTGGTGCTGGGGATTGAACCCAGGGGCCTTCTGAGATACTCTGAGCTACACCCCCGGCCCTATTTTATTTTTTATTTTGAAACAGAGTCTCACTAAGTTGTGAAGAACCTCACTAAGTTGCTGCAGCTGGCCACGAACCTGCAATCTTCCTGTCTCAGCCTCCCAAGTACTGGGATTACAAGCGTGTGCCACCACGTCTGGTTTAAACATTAACTTTTAATTTCAAAACAATTAAAACTAAATTATTAAATAAAACCAATGTAGTAAAATTTTCCATTGATCTTCCATCAAGGCTCTTTAGAATCATTCAATATTTACCAATTGATTGTGGAGTAATACATTTGTGTATTACTTTCTAAGAGAATATGTGGCTAAGATCCAAAGCTCCTATTTGTTTTATTGTTCAGTTAAAAATTTGAACCACAAGATGGGCATGATGTGACAATATTGTAAATACCATGATAGTTTTTGAGGTCCAAACAGGATCTGCTTTCTCAATCATCAGAGGAGGCTGGAGGCTTTGGATTTTGTTTTACTCAAACTTGATAGTTTTGTAACTTGGCAAAGTAGGAATTATTGCCAGTTCTCCTACGCTACCTCCAGCAGGGAGCCAGCCCCCATTTTTCATCTAGATGAACTGTCCACACAGAGCGCAGAGCCCAGTGAAGAAGGCTCCACTGGAATGCTGAGCTCCAGGGTTTATGCTCAGTGCTGCTTCTCATGCTTCCTGGGATTTGCAATATACATGAAACACATGCATATATCCTCAGAAAAATCTAAATTCTTTTTTTAAATGTTTTCAGGATAATCCAAATCCTAGTGGAATTTCTCACTGTAACCGACACATTATTGACTGTAGTTTGGTCTCAAAGAAGTCGAAATCAAATTACTTATTGTAGCCAAACCAGAGATAGGCATCAAAAGCCAGGCGAGTCCTGTGGAATTGTGTTTTTGCAGTATTGAGTCTGGGATCTCTTTAAACTTTCAACAGGCCGGAACAACCATGGGACTCAGCCACCCTGACTGACAAGGGATTCCTGATTGATGTCTCGGCTGGAGGAGGGTCCCGGGTGTATCAGAGGGAAGGTTGAAGTAGATGTGGTTCTACAATGCTGTCATCATTTTTCTGGAATGTTCTTCACCCTGGACCTGGCTCTTTTGTGACTTTCGGGGCACAGCCCTCAGACTGTGGTGCTCAGGGCTGACTGGCTGGATTGAGCAAGGAGAACTGAGAAGAGTTAACTGTGCATTTCGAAGAGAATTTCTCCCGCTGTCATTTATCACCCCTGGCTTTGTCTGGGTGACGCCCTTGCATTCACACGACATCAGCACATTCTTAGGGATCTAAAAAGAAGTCAGTTTTCCAGGGATAAATAGATAACTCTTCACTCTGAGTCTTGGGAGCTGACATCCTGGTCTCTCTCTCTGGGTGCCCAGGTGCGTGAAAAGTGCACGTACCTCTGGCGGAAGTGTGACAGTCACACACTGCCACCCTCAACTTTCCCACCATGATTTGCTACCTGTCCCCAAAAACCTAGAAACCTGGGCTCTGGCCAGAAGTAAATGAGCAGACCAAATAAAAGAAAGAAACGATGTCTTTGTAGTATTTATGGTCTGAGGAGAAGCAGGAAATACCAGAAATGTCCAAGAGAGGGGCTATTTCCAGCAGATTTTTCAGACTAATTTTGCATAACCACAGTTGCTTATCCAAGAGACGGAGACAGTTTGAATTAAACAATTGAACTTCCGGGTGCTCATTTGAACCAAAGCCAGACTCTGAACTTTCCAGGTTTCCCTGTCATTAATCAAAATTCCAACGATCAATGGCACGTAATGAATCAAGCATAATGCCCACCATCAATTGGGATGGCAAGGAGCAGCAGCAGGGAGAGCCAGGAAGCTCACCTGATAGAAATCTGGCTGGGTTTGAATACCGAGTGAGTCAGCACTGCAGTCCAGTCCCCAGAAGAGCTGACAGGGTCTGTGAGGGCACTGTGCTTTGGAAGAGAGGTGTGTGGCCCAAACCACACCCCCAGAGCCAGGACCACAGCCACAGCCTGAAGGCACTTGGGGAGACCTGAGATACCATGTACTGCCTCAGCACCTTTAACCTCATGGGGCCTCAAAGCATAACCATGTGCTCCCCTGCTCTCACCGGATACACATTCAACCCAGTGAGAAAACCTCGCTACTCAGTTAGGTTCCCCATCAGCCAACCTGGCCCAGCCCACCCTAGCGTCAACTAAGAGATCTTCCTCCTCTGCCAGGGCACACAAGCCTTCACACAGGCCAGTCTCATCCTCCCCGGGACCAGGGATGCCTCACTCTTATCCCTCGCCCTGCTGGCTGTCCCTGCTGCTATATGGGAGAACCCCCCCCCAAACCCTGTAAGGTGTGTAGTGGCCCCTTCTGGAACTGGAATTGGGTTCAGTTAACAAACGTCTGTTTGATTTCATTTGTCTGGAATTGGGTGTCAGGACTTCAACTGTCTCAAGCTATGTAGGGTAGGGTTCCTTCCTTTCCTCCTAATAGGGTGAATAGGAAGCAATCACACAGGCATGGGAGAAGATTTTTACTAAGAAGTGTTTAAAATGTGACTTGAAACCACCCATGTGTGAGGTACGTACATGTCATGCGCATACAAGGGAAACTATACACTGTCAGGGATAGTACCCAAGTCGGGCCGGTGTCTGCTACTACCTGCATTCCACAGAGGTGTTCCCTGGAAACCTAGACCCATAGGATAGTAACAGATGTGTTGGAAAAATAAAAGATGGTCTCTGGTCAAAGGAGTTTGAGTGATGCTGACTTTAACAGACAGGTTTATTACTAACATGCATTTTAAACCACCTGATTTATTTGTAGGACTAATATTTCAGAACAATAACCTGGCAAATGTCAGTCTACATGGAGACATTTGTGCTTAGAGAAAGAGTAAGTATAGTAATAAAACATCTTCTTGACCTTGCCCCCATTTCCTCATTTCCCCCATAAATTATGCACGGATTTACTTGGCCTAAGTAAAAAAGGAAGTAAGAAGATAAGTTATCCTAAGGTACCCATGAGCAAACCATTTTTCAATCCATTTGCTGCTGTTCCACCCACGAGCCCCATTCTCCCACCATTAGCTACAAAATAATCCCCAAATAATGAACATAATGAGCACTTCCTCCTCTCTCTCAGTATATTGTTTCCATCAAGAGCTATGTGAACTCATTTTGACTTATATTTGGCCCTATAGAAATACAAGAGAACTGAGGCAAAACTTAAGGGTAGCATCTAATGATAACGCCTGTGCATTTGATAGAGAGGCCAACCCAAAATACATGTGAATTAGTATGTTAATATTTGTCTTGGAAATTTCCATCTCTTGTTACTTGGAATACATGATTCATCATGTTGATTTTGTTGCAGAATGCACATTTATAAATTTCACGATTATAAAAGTTTCCAAGATAACATTCTAGAAAATTTCCCCCACCAAAATAATATTGAATTCATTAGATTAATTAGACAGAGGGATGTAGGGAGTGAGAGATGAAGGGAGAGGAGATGAGAATATAGATAACAATTTTGCAAAGAATTATAGCCACTTAAACTTGGGAGGTGAGTTTGATGTGCTAGGCCACATTGACGCCTCCTTATGGTGAAGATAAAGGCCATCAAAGACCATGTATTCTAAAAAGTTCTAATGATTGTTCTGTATAAGAATGTTTAAACTTAATTTTAGGTGAATTTGTGTCTTCTTTTAAAGATTAAATTCAACCTTGCTGTTTGACCTGTGTCTATCCTGTCACTGATTGGCAGAGAAAGTAATGCATACACCAGCACTACGCAAGTCATAGCAACATGATTGCAGATGAAATAATCCAGTCATTCAGAAATTATTGAGCAAATACTATGAAACACGTTGTACTAGACACGAGGTACAAATGCATGATTCAGACATGTTCCTTGTCTCCAAAGAATGTATAGTCTGTTCCTAGAGTATAAAAAACGATCTATTTGATTTCAGGGACATTATAGCTCATGTGGATTTGAAGGAAAACCTCTTGGAAAATTTAAGCAACATACACTGTTGAAATTATTCAAACCAATTATTAAAGTGTTTTATTTTATTCAATTGGTTGGTAAAAGGCTATTTCAAATATATTTTTTTACCTAGACAAGGAAGATGTGAAATGCAAAAGGTGGCATTATTATATTCTTATGCTCATTAAGTTGTGTCCTGACAATAATGAGGTAACCAGCAATTAAAACATCCTTTACCCAAAGCCCAAGCCGGGATTTCATAAATATCTTATTAGAAAGAAGTAGCTATATTTCTAAACCCAAGTATTTCCCAAATCAATGGGGAATGGGTAGTTCATTCAAAACATTTTCTTCAGACAACACGATAACTATAAAAAAAAAGTTCTGCCAGGCATAGAGGTACATGTCCGAAATCCCAGTATTTGGGAGGCTGAGACAGGAGGACCACAAGTTCAAGGCCAGCCACAGCAATTTAGTTAGACTCAGCAACTTAGGAAGGCCCTGTTTCAAAATAAAAACTAAAATGCACTGGGGCTGTAGCTCAGAGATAGAATGCTCCTGGATTCAATCCAAAAAGGAAAAAGGAAAGAAAAACAAAGTTGGACATCTTACGCCTTCATGGAAAATAAGCTCCAGTTGACTTTTAAAATATAGATGTAAAAATGGAGGCAGGAAAATAATAGGAGACTACAGAGTAAATAAATATAGCAGTGTGGGGTGATGACAAAGGCTTTGTAAACATGCATCAAAGCTAGAGGCCATCCAGGCAAGGACTGACAGATTAAACACATCTGCACAAAGTCAGGGAGAAGGATTAGTAGGAGGCTTGGCATACAGGGTGCATATCCGTTCCCTAGAGCTGTACAGCAAACTACCACAAGTTCAATATCTGAAACCAATAGAGATGTATCATCTCACAGTTTTGTAAGTCACAACTTTAGTATGTCCCATTTGGATCCTCTGTGCAGGAACTCACAGGCTGAAACCCAGGTGTCGGCCTGCTGCATCCTCTCCTACAGGCTGGACTAAGAGACACCCCCGCGTGTAAGTTCCCTCTGGAGGGTGGCGGAGGTGGTTTCCTGTGGGTGACTGAGGTGCCCATGTGCATGCCCACACCCCGCTCAGGCCCTGGCTGCCCAGGAACGTGACTGCTTGCTTCTACAAGGCCAGGAGAAATGCCACTCAGAGTCTCTTATCCCGCGGAGGCTGGAACCCGCCTTTAAAGGATTTACCTGTTCATGCCAAGTCAACCTACAACAAGTCAACTGGTCAGGAGTCTTAACTATATCAGCAGAAGCCCTTCTCTTTGCCATGAACATAACCTACTCATGGGAGTGAAGACCCACAAGGGTCAGGAGCCACCCCACACCTCAGGGGAGAGGATTTAGATAGGCTTATCCCAGGGTGGCATCTTGAGGACATCTCAGTGTCCCGCTTACCAGCCAGAAGGAGATCAGTAAGTGTTCTTAAGTAAGTGAATGACAAAATACAACAAAGAAATTAAAACATGAGCTTCAAAGTCAGAAAAACATTTCTGTAACTAAAAAAAAAATTATTTGAGCCCAGTTATGCCATAATATTTGAATGTGTGGGAAATGTAAAAGGAAAATTATAAATGTTCAAAAGTAGGTGAAATGTGGTTGGGTTCACAGATAATGAAATAAATGCAGGTAATAATGAGATACCCTTATTTGTGCAACAGATCTGTGAAAAAACTTTTTAAGAGAACAGGCAACATTTGTGCAAAGATATGCAAATCATACTTCATCCACTGGGAAAAATAAACTGATATAACTTTATGGAGAGCACTTTAGAAATGTGTATCAAGTACCTTCAGAAAGCCATGCCTTGGGCCCAGCAATCCCATTTATAGTAGTTGATCCTAAATAGAAAAATAGGTAAGAGGACCAAGATGGATGTACCCCTCTGGATCAAAGTAGCAGAGTAAGGGCACACACTCTTCTCCCTTCTCACTCAACAGCCCATTAACTCCGAAACAAAACAGAGAGGAGAAAATATCACTAGAAAACCAGAAATTAGACACATTTCCTGGAGATTGCATCATCAAATTCACATACACACACATACACATACACACACAAATTGTCACAAAACAACAAAAAGTAAGGTGGAGGTAAGAGAAGAAAGGAAGTCACAGCTCATACAAAGCTGAGGGAAAGCAGAGCTCTTTTGCCAGGCTTACTCTAAACACAGAAGTCGCTGTTGAGAGGTGGAGACATCCGAAAGCGCAAATGTCACTCTCGCCATTATGGAAACCACTCAACAAGGGTTGAAATACCAAACCGTAATGACGAAACCCAACAGGGACATGAGAGAAAAGCTGGGAGGAAAAGAGGAGTCAGGTACAAGTAATAAATTAGATTTATTAATTTATATTTAAATAATATATATTTACTAATGCCAGTTACAATTAATAAATTATATTTTACTAAAGGAATAATATGTCAATCACCCAGACGCCAAAGCTTTATTGCTGTGTGAGGTGGTGTTATTGGCAGGGGTGCCTGTGTCACTGGGCAGGAACGTAGCACCACCATGTTGATTCCTGACTGGACATGATCATGATGTGGAGCAGCATCACCCTAGCCCAAGAAGAATAGGACTCGCAGCCTTGGGGTGCTCACCATGTGTATGGCCAGGACCTAGGGGCCATCTGCCTTCGCTGCTGGTTTCCATAGTTAGGAGCTCCTGCGCTTAAGGACTATGCCCCTATAACTCCACTGGATTTCAACCCATGAAAATTGTGGCATTCCCATGTCCATCTGCAGCAGAGCAGAGCAGTGAAGCTTTGGACTCAGAAAGGCCTGGTTCCTCATCAAGACTCATCTGATAGCAGCCTGAATTCGTCAAGCTATCCCTGCGTTCCCCTCCCATTTAATTACTAGTAAAATGTGGTTTCTGTGTGTGTGTGTTTCTCCAAAAAAAAGGTTGTGAGAATTATATAACATCATAAGGAAAAAAATGTCTGCCCTGTAGTAAGTTTTTAATTATTGTATCAATTACTGTTCTTGCTATTATTTTTATTGGTGTTTTAACCTTGTTCTGTACTTCCACTACATGTAAACCAAGTACTCCTTATAAATCTAATCTGGTCTCCTTATAAATCTAATGTGGTCTCTATATTCTTTATCTGTCCCATATCAGAAGAGAGTGGGTTTGGAATTCCAAGTCTGTAAGCTATAAATGCTATTGGGCGCATTTGGTATCCTTATTACCTAGGTAGAAGTTATTATCACCTGCAAAAGTTAAAGGCTGGAAATGTCCAGTGAGATATCTGTAATATCACTGTTCAGTAACGACAGAAACGGAAATAAGTACAGGTATCATGATTTCTATGTTGCTATTTAATATAAAGTTTGTAAATAAGTTCTACCCAAACTCTGTAACTGGGTCTTTGTGAATGCAAATTAATTTCTGATAGCTTAGTCCACCACTGAAAAGCTAGTAAGAGTTTTAATATCCCCAGACAAAAAAGAAGAAAAAACTCACAAAAATGTGAGTTCATTCAAATGGCTAAAATATATTGTCATTAATTCTGATAGAAATGATTTCCAGTGGGCTGAATCCAGGGAAATGGTTGATTAAGTAGAAGAGATAACAGAAAAAAAAATATGTCTAAGTTGATGTATTATGAGAAAGAACAAGGAGGGGAAATATAGGAAGAATAGGTTTATTGCTACAAGATCAGACTTCATTTTAGTTCTTTACTCAAACTCTCTCTGTCCAGGCTGATGGTAGAAATGGACTGCCGGCAGATGTGGGGTGAACTTCATCGAGGGGCTGGGGGTATAGCTAAGTAGAGCTCTCAGTAGAGAGCTTGCCTAGCGTGCACGAGGCCCTGAGCTTCAACTCTAGCACTGAAAAGAGAAAGAAAGAAAAGAAAACCAACTTCATCAAAATTCTGAAGGGAGACTGACATCATAATAATTGCTAGTATTTCTTCAGTTGTATCACTTTGAATCTCACTATGATGTATAATTACAATGCACCAATAAAAATTATTTTAAAAAGAAACTATTATAGCAAAAACTAATTGTCAGTATTTATTGTGCTACCACAGTTCTAAGTACTTACCAGCAGAATTGCATTTTTCAGCGATCATTTTTTGCTTTAATTCTTTTTAATAGACTTTATTTATTAGAGCACTTTTAGGCTCACAGCAAAATTGAACAGAAGGTACAGATTTTCTGTTACTCCCCACCTCTGTGTGTGCATGGCGTCTCCCACTATCAATGCCTTGCAGAAGGGCTGTTCATTTTTGTAATCAATAAACCCACAGTGATTCAGCATTATCCCCAAAGTTCAAAGTTCACATCAGGATTTCTTCTTTGAGTCGTACACTCTACAGATTCGGATAGATGTATAGTGACAGGTATTTGCTACTGTGGTATCATATGGAGTCGTTCAACTGCCCCCAAATCTTCCTTTGCCAACTCCTGACAACTACTAATCCTTTTACTGTCTCTGTAGTTTTGCCTTTTCCAGAAAATCATGTAGTTGGAATCATACAATATGTAGCCCTTTCATATTTGCTTCTGGAAACCCAGAGAATATGAAGTAGTATGGATGTAAAACCAAACAACAACAACAGAAAGACATCTAAGTATTATTGGGTTTTTTTTTTTTTTGGTACTGGGGATTGAACCCAGGGGTGGTCTACCTCTGAGCTACACCCCCAGCCCTATTTTATTTTTTTATTTTGAAACAGGGTCTCACTAGGTTGCAGAGGGCCTCACTAAGTTGCTGAGGCTGGCCATGAACCTGTGATCCTCCCATCTCATCAGAGGAAAAACAATACATTTTACCTATAGAAAAGCAAAGATAAAAAATGTTTTCAACGGTGCTTTAATATCACAACCAGGTAGACATTATAAGATACAAGAAAAGAAACCAGCAAACCAATATCTCTCATGAACATGTATACAAAAAAATCCTCAGCAAAATATTAGCATATCAAACACAAAAATATATAGAAGGAATTAAACACCACAAGTAAGTGGATTCTTATTGCTTCAAATATTCCTTTTGTTCCTTTCTCTTTCTTCTTCTAATAATTCTATTGCACATATGTCACACCTCTTTCAATTGTCCCATAGTTCTTAAATAGTCTGCCATGGGGTTTTTTTCAGTCTTTTTTTCCTTTGCTTTTCCATTTTGGAAGTTTCTATTAATATATCTTCAAGCTTAGCCAAACTCAACAATAGTCAAGGCAGCATGCAACTCGTGCAGGGAAAGACATAGAGGTGAACAAAATAGAATTGAAAGTCCAGAAATAAGCCCTTCTACTCATAATCAATTAATTTCTCACAAGGCCATCAATGGAAAAAAGTTGTCCCTTCAATAAATGGTGCTGGGACATCTGAATACCCAGGAGCAACAGGATTGATCCTTACCTCACGCCGTATACAAAAATAAACTCAAAATGGATCCTAGACCTAAATGTAAGAGCTAGAAAAAGAAAACTCTCATAGGAAAACATAAACGCAAGTCTTTGGGACCTGTTGGGTTAGGCAAGGATTCCTTAAATATGACACAAGTGGCAGAAGCAAAATAAGACAAAATTGATGAATTGCACTTCATAAAAATTAAAAATCTTTATGCATCAAACAATACCATCAAGGGCGTCATCTTGTCAGGGCCACACTGGCAGCTTCAGGCATTGCAGCTTCCACAGACCACCAGCAGGGAAGCCAGTGACCTGTTGTAAATCCAGCATCTGCAGAGCATCAGCAACGAGGGCGAGCAGTGGCTTGCTCCACACTCAACGGAGACCCGGATGGCAGCAGTGGCAGCCACAGTGGTGCCATCTTGGTCAGGCTGCGCCAGTGGCTACTGGCATTGAGGCTTGCACAGACCGCCAACAGGGAAGCCAGTGACCTGTTATAAGTCCAGCAACTTCAGAGCATCAGCAATGAAAGAGAGCAGCAACTTTCTCCACGCTCCACAGAGTTTTGAACGGTGGCAGCGGCGGCAGCAGTGGCGCCATCTTGGCCAGGCTGCACCAGCAGCTACCATCATTGCAGCTCCCACAGACCACTAAAAAAGAAGCCAGTGACCTGTTGTAAGTCCAGCAACTGCAGAGCATTGGCGGCAAAAGTAAACGGCAGCTTGCTCCATGCTCGACAGAGACCTGAATGGCAGTGGCAGCAGCACCATCTTGGCCAGACCACGCTGGCAGCTGCCAGCATTGAGGCTTCCACAGGGTGCCAGCGGAGAGGCCAGCAACCTGTTGTTGGTCCAGCAACTGTAGATCATCATCAATGGTGAAAGTGGGCGGTGGCTCGCTCCATGCTTGACAGAAACCCAAGTGCCCGGAGGCCTGAGCAGAACCTGCAGCAGCGACTGAGCCCACCCCCTCCCCCAGAGGTTAAGAGCAGTACTCGATGAGACTGTAAGTTAACGAGCCACCCCAGGGGGAGACCACCCTGCGCAGCCACAGGGATTCACTTGGCAAGCAATGGACTCAAAGGGTTTAAGACTTTTCAGATCACCCCTGGAGAGGTGGGAGTGTGGTCTGCTGTAAGACACAGCAGAAGCACAGGTAAACAGATAGCCCCCAGTGACATTTGGGCAGGACAGACCTACAACCCACAGATTGCAGTGCCCTTGCAGGGTTTCTGGGGATCACCATAGGACACACAGTCCAACCAAGTCTCTGTGGAAAACACAGAGTTCTGTGTTTGCACTGAGTCGGGTCACAGTGACATCTGCCACTTCTGTAGGTAGAGAGACACAGGCCCTGGGTCCCATGCTGACAACACCCACATATGTGGAGACAGAGAGAGACATAGGAACAGGCCTAGTGGAGAAAGCGAAGATGCACACTTGAAGTGGGAGGAGCACCAGTGGCACTGGGTGCCTGCAGGGCACAAACTGTCCAGCTCATGCCATTGGGTCTACTCCCTATTATGGAGATAACAGTTCCCTGGAACTTTAACACCTGGAACCCATCAACCTCACCAGTGCAGTGGGAAGAAGGAACCCTGGAGTAACTGCAACCCAGTACTGACAGTCTACAGGCAGAAAAACAGTGGGGGGATACTGGACATACATTTCAAAGTCGGTTTTAAAGGGTAATAAACACACAACAAAGAGCTGAGAATAGCCATTCAGTAAAGGCTATTCACCTTTAAGGCTCACCTAGTAGCAAATATCTACCTCCAGAATAAGATACTATAAAGAGAGAGAGATTAGACATAGGAAACCTACAGAGTGAGAGAGAGCTACCAAAAGCAACAAAGATAAAAACTTAAGAAACCTGAAATCATGAGAAGGAAGAATAGCAAAGAAACAATGAGCTCCCACAACTCCACAACATCAGAACCCACCAACACAGAAGTGCAAAGATTGCCAGAAGGACAATTCAGAACTTTAATAGTAGAAATGATACAGGATTTCTGAAAAGAATTCAGAGAGAGACTGAAAGGAATGAGGAATCAAATAAACAAAGAATCTGACACCCTGAACAGGAATCAAAAAGAAGCTCTGAAGGAAATGAAGGATGCAATAATTGAAATGAAGGCATCAATACAAACTATCAACAATAGACTAGAACACATGGAAACCAGAATCTCACTAGTAGAAGATGACCTCTTCAAAAATGAATGCATAGTATATAATTTAGAAAAAACAACTCAACAGCATGAATTGGATATTGAAGAGATATCGGCCAATCTTAAAAAAGCAAACCTAAGAATAATAGGCATAGAAGAGGGAATAGAACCTGAAACCAAAGGAATCAATTATCTTTTCAGAGAAGTAATATTAGAAAAATTTCCAAACATAGAAAAAGAGGTCGACACACAGGTATAGGAAACATATAGAACCCCCAATAGACAAGATCAGAGAAGAGGTTCACCACGCCACACAATAATCAAACTGACTAATGTAGAGGCCAAGGAGAGAATCTTAAAGGCAATGAGAGTAAAAGACCAAGTAACATTCAGAGGCAAACCAATAAGAATCACTTCTGACTTTTCAAACCAAGTCATGAAAGCTAGGAGGGCCTGGAGCAACATATTCCAAACTCTGAGAGAAAACAGCCTCCAGCCAAGATTTATCTACCCAGCAAAGATATCTTTCAAATTTGACAGGGAAATAAAAACCTTCCATGATAAACAGAAGCTGAAAGACTTTATGTCTTCCAAACCAGCACTAGAGAAAATACTCAACAAGATTAATTACAAAGAAGAAATAATAAAGAAACGCCAGAACCAGAGAAGCACTGATTTCCATCAAACGAACAACTAGGCAAAGAAGAACAAACACTACCTCAAACAGAAATTAAAATTCAAAATGTTATAAATTAAAATTCATCTCTCAATAATCACACTGAATATAAATGGCCTCAACTCCCAAATCAAAAGACATTAAGTGGCAAAATTGATTAAATATCATAATCCATCTATATGCTGCCTGCAAGAAACACACCTTACAAGTAATGATACTCACAAACTAAAGGTGAAGGGATGGAACAAGGTAATCCAAGCTAATGGAACTCAAAAACAGGCAGGAATAGCAACTATGATATCAACAAATTAGACTTCAAACCTAAAATTATCAGAAGAGACAAAGCAGGTCATTTCTTACTGGTAAAAGGAATAATCCAGAGAGAGGATATAACAATAGTCAACATTTATGCCCCAAACATAGATGCAACCATTTTCATAAAAGAAATTCTTCATGACATTAAGTCACACATAGATCCCAATACAATAATATTGGGAGACTTCAACACCCGTCTCACACCACTAGATCGATCTTCAAGACAAAAGGTCAGTAAAGATGCCTCAGAACTAAGGAACACCATAAACCAAATGGACCTACTAGACACATATAAAATATTCCATCCACCTACAGCTGAATTGACATTTTTTCAGCTGCTCATGGTACTGTCTCTAAAATATACCATATTCTAGGCCACAAAATGAGTACTAGCAAGTTAAAAAAAAGTGACATAATCCCCTGTGTTTTTTCAGACCATAATGGAATGAAACTAGAAATCAACTATAAGAAGACCCAGAGAAACATCATAAACATGTGAAAACTGAACACTACACTGCTGAATGAGGAATGGGTCAAGAAATACGGGAACAAATTAAGAAATTCCTAGAAACAAATGAAAACAGAGACACAACATATCAAAATCTCTGGGACACTCTGAAGGCAGTAATAAGAGGAAAATTCATAGCACTGAGTGCTCACATAAGAAGAACAGAAAATCACCAAATAAATAACCTAATGACACACCTCAAAGCCTTTGAAAAATAGGAACAGTCTAACCCCAAAGCCAGTAGAAGACAGGAAATTATTAAAATCGGAGCAGAAATCAATGAGGTAGAGAATATATATAAATCAACAAAACCAAAAGCTGGTTCCTGGAAAAATAAACTATATAGATAAACCACTAGCCAACCTAACCAAAAGAAAGAGAGAATGACCCAAATTACTAAAATAAGAGATGAAAAAAGTGATATTACCACCAATGGTATGGAAATCCAGAGGATTATCAGAAACTACTTTGAAAAACTATACTCCAACAAAATGGAAAACCTAGAAGAAATTGACAAATTTCTAGACACGTACACCCTTCCTAAGTTGAATAAAGAAGATATGGAAAATTTAAGCTGACCAATAGCAATCAAAGAGATTGAAGCAGCAATAAAGAGCCTACCCTCAAAGAAAAGCCCAGGACCAGATGGTTTCCCGGGTAAATTTTATAAAACCTTTATAGAAGAACTAATCCCAATACTCCTCAATCTATTCTGTGAAATAGAAAGAAACGGGACTCTCCCAAATACATTCTATGAAGCCAACATCATTAATACCAAAACCAAATAAAGACAGCTCAAGAAAAGAAAACTACAGGCCTATATCGCTGATGAACTTAGATGCAAAACTTCTAAACAAAATACTAGCAATGTGCATTCAAAACCACATCAAGAAAATCATACACCATGACTAAGTCCGGTTCATCCCAGGGATACAAGGCTGGTTCAATATACGAAAAACAATCTATGTAATCCACCACATAAACAGAACTAAAGACAAAAATCACATGATCATTTCAATAGACACTGAAAAGGCATTTGGCAAAATCCAACACCCATTCATGATAAAAACACTGCAGAGAATCAGAATAGAAGGAACATACCTCAACATCATAAAGGCAATATACAATAGGCCCACAGCTAACATCATATCAAATGGGGAAAAACTACAAGAGTTCCCCTTAAAAACACGAACAAGACAAGGATGTCCACTGTCACCACTCCTTTCCAATATAGTACTAGAGACTCTAGCCAGAACAATAAGGCAAGAGAAGAAAATCAAAGGAGTGTGAATAGGAAAAGAAGAACTGAAACTGTCTTTATTTGCAGATGACATGATATTATATGTAGAAGACCCAACAAACTCAACCAAAAGGCTTATAGAACTGATCAACAAATTCAGCAAAGTGTCTGGATATAAACTCAATCTTAAAAAATACTAAGCTTTTCTAAATGACAAACCTAAATCCACTGAAAAAGAAATCCAGAAAACATTTCTGCTCATGATATCCTCCAAAACAATAAAATACTTAGGAATAAACATAAACAAGAGGCAAAAGACCTCTGCAAGGAAAATTATAAAATATTGAGAAAAGAAATCAAAGAATATCTTAGAAGATGGAAAGATCTCCCATGCTCTTGCATAGGCAGAATAAATATCATCAAAATGGCCATTCTTCCAAAAGTGATCTACAGATTCAATGCAATGTCCATTAAATTACCAAGATCATTCTTCACAGACATAGAAAAATCAGTCTTTAAATTCATTTAGAACAACATAAAACCCAGATTAGCCAAAGTAGTTCTCAGCAACAAGAACCATGCAGGAAGCATCACGATACCTGACTTCAAACTATACTACAGAGCTATAGTAATAAAAACAGCATGGTATTGGCACAAAAGCAGACACATAGACCAATGGAGCTAAATAGAAGACTCAGCAATAAATCTGTACACTTACAGCCATTGATTTTTTACAAAGGAGCCAAAAATATACACTGGAAAAGACAGCCTCTTCAACAAATGATGTTGTCAAAACTGGTTAACCACATGCAGAAAAAAATGGAAATAAACCCCACTTTCTCACCCTGCACAAGAGTCAATTCAAGATTGATCAAAGACCTGGAAATTAGGCCAGAGACTTTGTAGCTACTTGAAGAGGGTACAGGTCCAACTCTTCAACACATAGGCACAGGCAAAAACTTCCTCAACAAGACCCCAAAGGCACAAGAAGTTAAAAAGAGGATCAATACATGGGATTGCATTAAATTGAAGAGCTTCTGCACAGCAAAGGAAGCTATCAAGAACCTCAACAGAGAGCCAACAGAATGGGAGAGGATTTTTGCCAGCTACTCCTCTGATAGAGTACTAATATCTAGAATATACAGAGAACTCAGGAAACTCACCACTAAAAACAAACAACCCAATAAAAAAACGGGCAAGTGAACCAAATAGACACTTCACTGAAGAAGAAATACAAATGGCCAATAAATGTATGAAAAAATGTTCAACATCATTAGCAATTAGAGAGATGCAAATCAAAACTACCCTGAGATTTCACCTAACCTCAATTAGAATGGCACTCATTTAAAACACAAACAATAAGAAATGCTGGCAAGGATGTGGAGAAGTAGGAACTCTAATACACTGTTGGTGGGATTGCAAATTATTGCAAGCACTTTGGAAAACAGTGTGGAGGATCCCTAGATGACTGGGAATGAACTTACCATTTGACCTAGCAATATCACTTCTAGGTATCTACCCAAAAGAATAGAACCAAACTACCAGACTAGTGCATGTGTATCTATGTTTATAGCTGCACAATTCACAATTGCCAAACTATGGAACCAACCAAGATGTCCATCAACAGATGAATGGATTACAAGACTATGGGATATGTACACAATGGAATTTTATGCAGCCATCAAGAACAAAATTATGTCATTTGCAGGGAAATGGACGGAATTAGAGAACATTATGCTAAGTGAGATTAGTCAGTCACAAAAAGTGAAAAGTCGGATAATCTCCCTAATATGTGGAAGCTAGGGAGAATAGGGCATAGGAGGGAGTCCAAAGATGGGGAAAACCTTAGATGAGTAAAGACGGCGACCTAACTGAGAGAAATGGGAAGAGGGAAACACTCTAATGCACAGGATGTACATACACAAATATATCAAGGTCAATTCCTATGCTGAGCACAAGAAGGAGGAAAGGGGAAGGGAATGGGGGTGGGAATTGGGGGAGGGCTAATTGACTGATGTGTGCATGTATACTTCTACCACCCTGAAACCCATCAAGATGTATGATTACAATG
>PVJS01010643.1:0-47563 GCA_004027185.1 Glis glis | reverse complement strand
AAAAAAAAAATAAATAAATAAAAAATAAAAAAGGACTGAGGATAGAAAAAAGGGCAGAGGTAGAATGCCCCTGGGTTCAGTCCCCAGTACCCCCCCACACAAATAATAATAATAAATAAAATTTAAAAAATAAAACCAAAATAGGGCTGGGGGTGTAGCTTGGAGATAGAATGCCCCCAGCTTCAATCCCCAGTACCACAAAACGAATATAGATTTCCAGGCCTCTACAGAATCAGAATCTCTGAGCTGGGTCCAGGAATCTAGGACATTAGGTTCTTGTCTCCTGGAAGGTGGGAACAATGTCTTTTGTCTCCGTTTATTAGAGTAATTGTAAGTAGATTAGTTTGGTTAAGGTATAGAAGAATGCCAAGAAGTAGTAATAGTTAACATTATTTGGACATAGTTATAAATGCTTTTCATTTATAGCTTTAATCCTCATAAAACTCTATAAATACAATTTTTATGTCTCATTTAGAGATCAGGAGAGCGAGGCCCAGAAAGCTGAAGGGATCTCTGTCCAGGGTCTCATGGTATAGAGTGGCTGAGTTGGTGTTTGAACTTACGTCTTTGGTCTTCAGAGTCATGGCAACTTTTTCATTATACCTCCTGGACTTTTCCCGGTCGAAGCCAGTGGTGTCAACAACCTTCTGTCTTGTGATGACATTGACCCTGGTTGAGTGCTGGGAATCACGGTGCTCTGGGCCTTAGTATTGCACTTCTTTGTGCCAACAACATATTGCCAGGACAGCTCCAATTTGTTAAAAGACGGCTTTCCTGCTCCCCCTTTCTGTGTGTCTCTGAATGAGACATCCATGAGTGGTTCCTACTGTAAGTGGTAAGGGGTTTTTTCTAGTTCTCATTTGCATAGGAAATCCGGGAGTTTGAATAGTGTCCTACCTATAATTGTGGCTTTATTGCTTGCTTTCTTGGATTTCTGAAAATTTTGTCCAGGGTTTTCCAGACTTTAGATATGGATAAAGGTCAGATCCCGGATAAAAGTGAAGTGTTAATAGGGGTTTTTGTTTGTTTGTTTTTAATGGGCTTGTTTCTGAAGAGGATTTAAGCATCCAAGTCAAGGATGGTATAAGGGAATGGTTCTGAACCTAGGTCTGTCAGAATCATGTGGTAAACTTAGAAAAAAAAGTTACAGGCTCCCCCAAATCACAGCCTCCCAAGCCTCTGCAGAATCAGAATCTCTGGGATGGGGTCCAGAAAGCTAAACACACCGGAGTGTGAGTCTTGGCTCTTGATTATTTTCTTTATTAATTCTATGATCTTGGCCCATTTATCCTTCTCAAGTCTCATTTTCTCACCTGTAAAGTGGAGGTAGCCATATAATGTTACAGGGTAGTTGTAAGAACTAAAAGGGGTAATAAGAGATAACTTGCATGCTTTATTGGGTATACTTGCTTGTTTATATTTAGCTATAACCCTTTAGCTACAGTCCTCACTTTAGTTCTCTAAGGTAGTTATTTTTTAATTTAGTTGTAAATGGCATAGTTGCTGGAGAGGTGATCAGCTCTTCCAGTTTTAGGTCTGCAAGTCTTTTGTCACAGGAAAACCCCCCGGGTCCAGCACAGCAGAGTGGTTGCCCACCCTAGTTGCTAGTAAGGAATTCCAGCCTAGTTCTGTCAACGTGTCAAGCTCTTTCCATCACATCTCTGTGAAAGCCCCTTGTACAGTCTTGTCACATTGATAAGGGATCCCTGAGTGTTTGTTGAATCTGAATCAGACAAGGACCTAGATGTGGCGCTTCTAAGGTGCTTTGGAATTCTAAAACCTTGTATTTTTCTTTTAGGATCCCTTGATCATATTACCGTGGTAACTACTGATGGGAAGGTTGCTTTAAACCAAATTAGCCAGATCTCCATGAAGTCACCACAGTTGATTTTGGTGAATATGGCCAGCTTCCCAGAGGTAAGATGTCTTTGCTGAAAGGGTCCCTCTATAGTCCCTTTTGGAATGAGGCTGGGTCAGGTCAGGAAGAAGTGATCCCTGGAGGTGGAGATGAAACAAAAGAGAAGACTTACCAAAGGGAACTTAAGAAACGTTCTCTTCCTGTTTCTGAATTCCTTTTTTGTTAAACTCTTGTATAGCAGAGGCCAGGCAAATAATTTCAGTACTGAAACAGGCCCATCTAAGAGAAACAGTAATGGAGTGGTTGGCACTCAGCCAGCTGAGGGCTCTGTGATCCAGAGCCTGTGCCCTGTTGGGGAGGCGCTTCTGCCCGGCTCTTGCTGATCATGGTCAGGTGGAAATGTAGGATGATGTTTATTTCCAGAAGAAGCTAGTAACCCCAAGTTTTGTGTGAGATCTTTGTTCACTAAAAGTTGATGACTAATTCACCTTTTTTTTTTAAACTGTGAGATGTTATTGGGCCAGATATGGCCTGAGGGCTACCAATTTGTGACCTCTGCAGTAGCATTTGGAGCAGACCCTTCAGGAATTTATATTTCCTTCAAACCAGACTGGCCATTGCAGGATATTGCGTGGAACACAGTGCTTCCCAGACTAGAAGATGGGTTGCATTAAAGCACTGCAACCTTAAGGCTGTATGATTTATAAGTCTTGTTGAGGAAGATCATTGGGCCTTTCTTTTTTGGTTCAGTAGGAATTGACCTGGATTGAGAGGCCTAGAGGACCTGGAGTCTGGTCCCATCTCGGCCTTTAACTGGCTGTTTGACCGTGGGCACACTGCCTCACTCTCTGGGCCTCCATTTTCTCATCTGGTATCATGAACTGAGAGAATCTTGTTCCGGTTGTCTCTTTCAGTAGTTCTATCCTAAAGACATAGACCGAACTTGAACTTGCTAGATTTGACAAACTGGGTTAGAGGTAGTGGAAAAGGAAAGTGCTTGCTATTAACACAGTGTTTCCAATGAGAGGGCTCTTGCAGCCAATGTGCCAGGTACACCTGTGGGAGTGCTGTTACTCACCACCGCCCCACTCCATTCTCCATACTGCAGCCAGAGTGAGCTTTAGAAAATAGGTATTGGCTGTGTGGTTCCCATGCTTTAAACCTATCAGTGGCTTCAAGTAATCTCTAAGAAAAAATGCAGGAGGCATGAACCGGCCTCTGTCTCTCTAGTCTTTCCAGTCTTATGCCGCTGTTATCCTCGCATAGTGCTCTAGCCATACTGGCCTTTCAGTTTCTCAGACACACGAACCCTTTGCATCTCAGGGCGTTTGCATATATTGTTCCTGTTGTTTGCAACCCTCTTGGCTGGCCAGTTGCTACTCATATTTTTGATCATAGCATAGATGTCTCTTTGTCAGGGAAGCTTTTCCTAGTCTACACAATCTAAATTGTTCCTCCACAGTAAGCTCCTTTCTACAGCACAGTGTTTTTCATTGCACTTATCACTATATTTACATGTTTATTTCCCATCAAACTTTCACTAGATTGTAAGTTAGGAATGTAGGAATCATATCTAATTTATTCATATGCTTAGCACCAAATACAGTGCCTGGCACATCGAAGCACTCAGTAAATTTTTCTTGAATGGATGACTACTTGTCATTAGGTTGGTGGAAGGGAGGCACTCATTGCTGGTGTTACTGAGGAGCAGAGAAATGGGGGAAACAGGGACTGTCAACTCTTTCCTGACCCCCTCGGAACCACTGAGGCCTCTGCCTTGTTCATCGTATCCCATAGGCACTGCGGGCCAATTTAGGGAATAGCCTCCTAATTACACAGCTTGAAGACCTCATCAGGCAGATTGCTTTTCAGAGCCAGCCACTTCTGTTATTAAATAGCAAATGACGTTCTCAGAAGAAGCACCTGATTGGCCACCAGAGCATCGTATGAGGCAGGAGGAGGTATTAACAGCTGAATTTTTTCTTAGGAAGTTGGAGTATGTCTTCATTTTTCAGCCACAGCATCTTTGCATTTCTCCAAGTTGAAACTCCCTGGGTCTTGAAAAAAACCTTAACAAGCAGCTCAGTGGAGAGGAAGTGTGAGTTACGCTGTCTTTTGAATTCCTTTATCTCATCTGTTGTATATATTAAACAAATAGCTCTAACTAAACATTTCCTTCCTCCAGCTTAGAAGCTGTCCATAGAGTACCCAGGTCCATAGCTTCAAAATGCTGAGCTAATCCTCTCTGTGTTTATATAATTCCTTTCTGCTTCATGTGTACTTGGCTTTCTTTCCAAACCTGAGCATTTCTGTGTCATGCTGTAGTGACATGATGCAGATTTACATGCATAATCTTTTCGAATGCATTGAAGACAGAAAACTGTGTTGCATTTGTTTAACATGTGTCCTGCTTGATAAATGATACATACAGTTGCTGCCTTCCATAAACTTGCCCGAAGCTAAAGTTAATGACGGGAAAGAGAAAAAGGGAATAAAACCATAGCATCATTTGAATAAAACAAGGCAAATAGTAGAAAAAATTCTGCAGGCTCTGGTGGAGGGAAGAGAGCTAATGTGTGTTAAGTGTCTACTCTCTTGCCAGTCATTTTCTCGTGTATTGTTCCACATGATCAGCGTTAAAATTAGCATTTTGCAATTTTATAGATGAGGAAATGGAGGCTCAGAGAAGTGAACTATCTCCCCTGGGTCCACGCTGTTGTGATCCAGCCAAGATTTTAACATAGCTGTGTTTGACATGAAAGCCTGGGCCACTTTCACCAGTGATTCATTCATTCACTGAACACATTTTTTTTTTGCAGTACCGGGGATTGAACCCAGGGGCGTTCTACCTCCGAGCTACACCCCCAGCCCTAATTTTTACACTTTATTTTGAAACCGGGTCTCACGAAGTTGTGGAGGGCCTCACTAAGTCGCTGAAGCTGGCCGCGAACCTGGATCCTCCGGTCTCCACCTCCCAAGTACTGGGATTACAAGCGTGTGCCACCACGCCCGGCTTGAACACGTATTTTTTGAATCCCTGAAAGTGATTAGATTTTGTTTGAGGTGCTGGGAATCGATTGATGATTAACACAGACTAGGCTTATGTTTTCATATACCTGGCATTCTAGGGACCCGTTGGTATATAAAGAAAATAGAAGGCCAGTAATTGACATGGCACTAACAAAGTTAGCTTGAATTCAAATTCTCAAAGACTTGTACACTTGTCTAGAAAAGTTTTGTCATCTTTTGTCCTTTAGCATAGATTAGTTTAAGAATAGCAGTGGCAAGCCGGGCTGGTGGTACATGCCTATAATCCTAGTACTTGGGAGGCTGAGACAGGAGGATCGCTGGTTCAAGGCCAGCTTCAGCAACTTAGCAAGGCCCTCTACAACTTAGTGAGACCCTGTTTCAAAATAAAAAATAAAGCCGGGCGTGGTGGCGCATGCTTGTAATCCCAGTACTTTGGGAGGCGGAGACCGGAGGATCCAGGTTCGCGGCTAGCCTCAGCTCGCTCGCTCGCTCTCTCTCTCTCTACTTAGTGAGGCCCTTCGCAACTTCGTGAGACCTGGTTTCAAAATAAAGTATAAAAAATAGGGCCGGGGGTGTAGCACGGAGGTAGAATGCCCCTGGGTTCAATCCCCGGTACCGCAAAAAAAAAAAAAAAAAATAAATAAATAAATAAATAAAAAGGACTGAGTGTAGTTCAAAGGTCGAATGCCCCTGGGTTCAATCCCCAGCACCACACACACACACACACACAAAAAGCGATGGCAGACATTACTATTTGATCACAGTACTCTTCCCTGCCTTATTCCAGATGGGATCAGTGATCTTTCTCCACACAGTACTCCAAGCAGCCATAACCAGTTGATCAGTATTGCCATTTGAGAGCTACCAGTTTCCCTGGCATATTGGTGAGCACCCTCCTTCAGTGAGGGGATAAAAGTTAAGAGAGAAATTCTGTATGAATGCATCCCTGTTTTCTTTGAACCCTGAGTAGTTCAGACATCATGTTGGGAAAACGACTCTAAGTCTGTGATGGTCTTTATCCTACCCTGTCAAACCAAAATATACATATCTAGAATATAGTAGAAGAATTACCTCTTTACTTTAGTTGGCTTCTTTGCAAAATGAAACCTCAATTAACCTTTTTTCCTGCATTTGAAAAGACACGGAAAAGTTAAAGTATAAAAGAAGGGTTTGAGGTGGGCATGGTGGCACACGCCTATAATCCCAGTACTTGGGAGGCGGATATAAGAGGATCACATGTTTGAAGCCAGCCTCAGCTATTTAGCGAGGCCCTCAGCAGCTTTTTGAGACCCTGTTTCCAAATAAAAAATAAAAAGGGCTGGGGGTGTAGCTCAGGGGTAGAATACTCCTGGGTTAAATCCCCGGTACCCCCCCAAATAAATAAAAAATAAAATATGGGTATGAGAAGTTATATACATGAAGTAAAGTAAGGAGATGCATTTTTGTAATAGATTTAAACCAGATCATTGATATATTCACTCAGTAGCTTTTACTGAACACTTACCCTGTATCCTGCACCTGTGCCTTATGCTGGGAAGATGTAAATCCTGAGGCACAGTTCTTGCCCAGCTTGGTGTTTGTTGGTAGTGGATGCTTTTGTACCTCCAGGGGAAGGTTGTATGGAGCTACTTGGGCCAGACTCTGAAAAGGAGGAGGTGGCGGTAGTGGTGGGAAGTTACAGCAGATGATCAGGCATGAAGTGAGAGGCTGTAGAAGAGGATCAGGAGATTTGAGATCAAAGTGGAGATTCTCCCATTATTGTTAACTTTAGAAATCTGGACTTAATTTTTATTAAGGAAGATGGCTGTTCTCTTGCCAAGGAAAATTAATTACCTTCCCATATCGTAACTATGGAATATATTGAGCTTGGGGATCTGGGGAAAAAAACATATACAAAGTAACGCCATTAGACTGAATCTCCATTCAGTTTCCTCTTAACTCTGCCAGTAACTGGAAGTATGATGGGTTGGGGCCTCACTCTTTCTTGGGCTCTCAGGGAAGACCATGTCTGTGCTTAGGGTTTGCCCTTACCTACAGGTCTCTGTGTACATAGTGAATGGGATGTACTCGGTTAGGTCAGAGATCCCTTCCAACTCTGTTAATCTGTGGTCAGAGGTACCATTTTAGCAATTTACTATTTTCATCAGTGGCCACACTTAGATTCTTTGTATGCTAGATTCTACACACTTGGATTCTGTGTACAGCCTGCCCAAGAGATTATTTTTCAGTATGTGGACATTCTGGTTTGTCTTTTTGACCTTATAGTAATACCCATGTAGGTGTAGAATTAAGGTTATTTCAAAATGAAACGAAGGGGCAGGAATGTAGCTCAGTGGTAAAGCGCTTGCTTCACATGCATGAAGCCCTGGGTTTGATCCCCATCATCACAAAACATAGATAGATAGATAGATAGATAGATAGATAAATGAAAAGAAAGATAAAATGAAGCTGGGCAAGGTGGCTTGTGCTTGTAGTCCCAACTACTCCAGAGGCTGATGCAGGAGGATCACTTGAGCCACGAGTTTGAGACCAGCCTGGGCTACCTAGCAAGACCTCATCTCAAAACAAACACAAAAATGAAATGGAAAGCTTTTTAGGCATCTCCTCCAAAACAACAACAACAAAACATCCAGAAAAGTGAAATAGGTGTCAACCCCATTCATTTAAGGCGTAAATTTTAGGGAGGAACTCACGGCTAAGAATTAGCCTGTGGTCCATGTGATGTGGATCGACTCTGGTCAAACCTAAAGTTCTTTTGAAGACGTGTCAGAGGGTTTGTTTTCATGAATTCCACATTGTCATGCCGGTGGAAGCATCTCTTTCCCACACTGTTACCCTTCAGGATTGAATACCATGTTCTGATTCCATAGTAGTTACAGTGTTGAGTGTGAGACCAGACGAGTATGCTGGCTAGTGCTGAAGCACAACGTAAGGACATTAGGGTGATAGTAATGCATCAGTGAAATGATGACATCATTTCAGCCTTATTTAGGGGTTTTATTCATTCTTAATAAATACATGAGCCGGGCGTGGTGGCGCACGCTTGTAATCCCAGTACTTTGGGAGGCGGACACCGGAGGATCCGGGTTCGCGGCCAGCCTCAGCTCTCTCTCTCTCTCTCCCTCTCTCTCTCTCTCACTGTCTCTCTCTCTTTCTCTCTCTCTCTCTCTCAGTGAGGCCCTCTGCAACTTTGTGACACCCGGTTTCAAAATAAAGTATAAAAAATAGGGCCGGGGGTGTAGCGTGGAGGTAGAACGCCCCTGCGTTCAATCCCCGGTACCACAAAATAAATAAATAAATAAATAAATAAATAAATAAATAAATAAATACATGTATTTGTATGATATCTATCCTTACTGTCTATCAGGCACAGGGCAACATGCGTTGCTTATGTTATCTCACTGCCCGTGAGGTTTCAATGCTACCTTGTCCCAGATTATGAAATGGGACTTGGAGTGGTCAAGCTTATTGATCAGGTTATCAGAGCTGAGGTTGAACTGAGGTCTTTCTTCTCCAAAGCCCATGCTCTCAACTACCATACCATACTGCCTTTTCTGGAGCACACACCGGAGTGAGCTTGGTGTGAGTGTAGATGCGAATGAGTTAAATTTATTTACTCATTCCAAATCAGCACTGGTATATTTTGAGTGTAAAATGTCAACTGGAATTTTTAACGTATGAAATCTTTCATCTGTCTTTACACCAATCTTTGCACAGACCAGCCCTCCTCCCTTGAGGATTTATTGTGGTTTTGATCTGTGTTGCCTCAAACCATTGAAATCTTTTCAAAGAAGCAGAGCTGTTTTCTTTTTATTTTTTCTTCTCTTTCTTTTTTTCCTTCCACAGTACACTGGTACCATGAGTGGACATAGTTTGCTATTCAGCTTGATCAAAGCACTCTACACCAATGTAACTTCCTGATCTTACTGGTAACAGAACTAAATGTTTCCATGTTCTGCCAAGATGGGTTGCCAGTTATCGGCAGAGGGCTTGCATCTGGTAATAATTATTTACTAATTCTGTTTACCTTTTGATCTGGTTTTCAGTGTACAGCTGCAGCTATCAAGGCTATAAGAGAAAGTGGAATGAATCTGAACCCAGAAGTGGAAGGGACGCTAATTCGGGTGCCCATTCCCATGTAAGTTTGGCCGAAATTCACTTATTTCAGTGAAATGGGGTGAGTGTCCTTGGAAGGAAACCAATGCCCTACTATGTACTGTTAGGCTGACAGCGTACCTTACCTGCACCTTTCATCCTAGCAAGCATCTTTTGAGATCCAGTTTACTGATTCAGAAATACTCATTGAGTGCCTATAATGTGCTAGATGCTTCGGTATGCAGCAGTAAGCTTGAGAAATACTTTGTCCTTATGTAGATTACATTCTGGTTGGGAAGTTAGGACAAATAAATAGATAAAGTCATTCCAGATAGTAAAATGCTATGAGGAAAGAAAAGCCAATAGTATCCAACAGAGAGGGACTTAGTGAGAGGCAGCTTTGGCCTGGGAAGACTCTGAGGAGGTAACAGTTCTGCTGGGAGCTACATGATGAGGAAGAGCATCATCAGCCTAGGGAAGAGCGTTCTGGGCAGAGTGAACAGCAAGCGCAAAGGCCCTGACACTTGTGATCTCTGACTCATACTCCTTGAAGACCTATCTTTACATTCAAAGAATATTAGTTTTTGTTTGTTGTTTTTTGGTACTGGGGATTAAACCAGGGGCATTCTACCTCCAAATACACCCCCACCTCTTTTTATTTTTTATTTTGAAACACTGTCTCAGCTATTTGAAATAGACCCTCAGCTAAGTTGCTGAGGGTCTTCCTAAATTGATGAAGCTGGCCTTGAGCCGGTGATCCTCCTGTGTCAGCCTCCCAAGTACTGGAATTACAGGCATGTGCCACCACTCCTAGTAAGAATATTGCTAATTGTATGAATATATAGAACTTAAAGTTTTAAATGAATAAAAATGTATGTTTATTTTTAAATTAAAAAAGAAAAACAAGACCTTGGCACATTTGAGAAAAAGAAAAGCCAGTGTATCTGAAGCTCAGGAAGATACGAGGAGAGGTTGGACTAGTCAGGAGATGCTGTGGTATAGGCTTTACAGGCTATGGTAAGAAGTTTGGGCTTTGTTAACCTAGTTGTAATGGGAAGCCATCGGATGGATTGAGGCAGAGGATTGATCTGATAGGGATTTGGCGAGGATTTGGCCACTGATTAACACATGGAATGTAGAGGACAGAGTAGACACAAAGAGAACAGTCAGAAGGGGAGGCAGCTATAATGCCCAAGGTGCCACATCTCAGATTCCGTAGCAGAAGATTTATTATGGTGGTTCATGTGCTCATTGAATTAATTTATTCAGTCATTTATCAAATATTTATTAAATACTAACTACATGCCAGGTACTTTCTAGTTGTTGGGATATAGTAGTAAGCAAAACAAACAAAAAAGGTCCCTGTCCTCCTGGGATTTACCTGATAGCTAAGTAGGTAGAGTACCCAGAAAAATAAATACATAGTGTAATGTCAAGTGATAGTTAGGACCATGAAGAAGAATAAGCAAGGTAAGGAGAAACAGAGATTTGGGATTTTTGTTATAGATAGGGAGGGTCAGGAAGAAAGTTACAGTTGAATGACTGTAAAGCGAATGAATGAAGATGCTTCCAAATGGATAGAAGGAAAATGGAGGATAACCCTAGTTAGGTTTCTTTTTGTGCCACCCATCATCCTGTGTTCCTTTACATAGGCCTGTTTATCATACAGTCCCTGTAAGGTAGGGGTTTTGCCAGCAATGGAAATTTAGGCTCAGAGAGGTAAAGCAGCAGTATCTCTGAGGCCGTATAGCTTACACTGAAGCCAAGACCTAAATCTAGGTTTAGTTGATTCCAAAGCCTCTTGAAAGCCCTGAGAATTAATATTAGCACTGAGGATCCAAGAACTTTCCTGACTGAACTGCTTCTTACCTTATGGCCAGAAAATGGCTGTCTTATTCTCTTGTATTCACAGTACTCTATAAGGCTGAATTAACACTCTGCTTTGAAATCATGTGCATTGGAATTAGTTTAATCTGGTGTTTGAAAGCCATACAGCCCTGGGTTTGATCTAGTACCTGTTTGCTGGGCAAGTGTTCTGAGACTGTGTGTCCAGGCTCTGCCAGGTAGCAGACCTGAGACTTGCCTCATGGAGCACACAGGCTGTGTGCCAGGCCTGTTTGTATTATCTCTACCTTACTGGTGGAACTACTGTGACCCACACTTTATAGACCAAAAAAAGAAAAAAAAATCAGAGAAATTAAGGGACTGTCTAAGATCACTTGGCCAATAAGTAGTAATCAGGATTCAAATCCTTAGTTTTTCTATTCCTCTTTTAGAATAATTCTGGAAAGTGTTAAATGTAATCATAGAATAGATTATAGTCAACAGGTTTATTTTCTAGTTCTTGCTCTCCTGTCTGTGAACTTGGACAAGCTACTTTATTTTCCTGAGCCTTGGTTTCCTCATATACCAGCAGAAAGGGTTGTTCTCATGTCCCTTCTGAAGCTCCAGTAGACTGCGATGCTATGAATTTGTGCTGCTAAATGTTCGTTGCTGACTTGGATTCTTCTTAGAGCAGCCCAATCGTGTGCCACATTTTTCTTTCAAAGACCAGCTTGACATTACGTGTGCTTCTGCAGCCCCCAAGGAGTTAAGGATTGCCCTTGGAGCATTGTATGTCAGCTTGAAGATCAGTGAGTTTAACTTGAACTTCCAAAGACATGGGAATCTGTTACATTATTTTTAACATTATTTTACATTATTTTATGTTGTTGGTTAATGGGTGTAATCCAAGAGAAAGTTGACAGACCAAAACCGTCTGCTCCTGCAAACCTCATATTTTATGTGCTGTCTTCTCTTTGACAAGGTGGCAGGGTCATGAGGCCCCTTACTGAATTATGTGTTTGGTAGTTTTACAGATAAAAAATGAATGATCTGTTCTTTATTATGGAGGCTGTCATGTGAGGGGATAGAGGTTGATTTCTGAACTAAGAGGACTGAGGTTTTTATTAGGTTTCTGCAGTGACTTCCATATGACCGGGCACATGGCCCTAGCAGCTTGTGCCTCCAGTTCCTTATTTGTAAAGTAGGTAAAATGTTGCATAATGATAGGCAGAGATTTGGTGAGATTAACAGAGAAAATAGATTAAGTAGTATGATTTCCTTAAAGAAACTACATAAATATAAGATGGCTAACTTTAATTTTCTATTTATATGTAATTTTAGGAGAAAAGGAAGGCACGAGAAGGTAACAACAAGCATCCTCTCTGTGCCGGGAACTTTTAGGTGCCTGACATATGTAGGGAAAGCAGAAAAGTGTGACGGTTGGTTTTTTTTTTTTTCCTTTTTTGGTAGGTACTAGGGATTGAACCCAGGGCATTCTACTTCTAAGCAATTTTTTTTTTTTTTTAACCAGGATCTTGCTAGGTTGCTGAGAGTCTTGCTACATTTCTGAGACTGTCCTAGAACCTGTGATCCTCTTGTCTCAGCCTCCACAGTACTGGGATTACAGGCGTGCGCCACCATGCCCGGCTCTCACGGTTACATTTATCCCTTGGTGTTACATAAGCGTGGAATGGAGTTCTACTTCTGCTTTATAGCCGGTTGAGTGGCAACTGTCTTGGCCTCTCTGAATCTCAGCTCACTCATCTGTAAAAGGAAAATCTGTGAAACTTGCTTTGTATGGTTATTGGGAGAGTTCAGTGTGATAATGCACACAAAGCTTTATTTATTTATTTATTTTTTTGGTACTGGGGATTGAACCCAGGGGCATTCTACCTCCAGTCCTTTTATCTTTTATTTTAAAACAGGGCCTCACTAAGTTGCTGAGGCTGGCCTCGAACCTGCAATCCTCCTATCTCAGCCTCCCAAATTCTGGGATTATAGTTGTGCACCACCACGCCCAGCTCACACAAAGCTTTTGGCGCTTAGTAAGCACCCAGTTAATGCTAGCAAATGTTGCTATTTCTTTCATTCCCTTTTACAAATAGGTAAAAGCATAATTCCCTTTTAGGGGTGTGGAAATTGAGACTTAGAGAGATGAAGCATTGACTCAGATCAACAGAGTTGGTAATTGGCAAAGTTGTGAGAAGAAAAATCACCAAAGTTTATCTTAGGAGTTTGGAAAGTATAGGGAATAAGATGTGTAAATTCCTAGGATCAGATTCTGATGATAAAATTTCAAGTTTAGTTCTAAGAAAATTTGCCTTTCCTGATTGATTGTGATTCTTCCTTTGCCTAATGATGGTCTGCAAGTTTGCTTTTTTGCCTTAATTCTGGTTGCCTAGGACTAAGTTTTATTTTCAGTTACAGCAGATCTCAGCTACTACCTCACCCTCATTACACGCCTCTGATTCTTATATTCTTATTTAAATGAGTTTCCTGAGATGTGACTATTACTACAGTCTGCCTCTGATCTTTTTGGGAAGTAGGTGGAAGATAACTTAAATCAGTAACAGGTCAGGCTCGGAACCTGAGTGGTCCTTTTCACCGAGCCCTCTCTGCAGCCTCTGAGGATCAGCTCTGTGTGGCTGTACGTTTTTATCATGGCTCTCTTCAGGTAAAATACTACTGAGCCTCAGAGAGTCCGGGCTATTTATTTTCTTCCCTACTGACAATGTGTATAGTTTTGGTTTTCTTCTCTGGCAGATGTTCTTTTATTTAAATAAGTCAGTCAACTGAATGGACTCTTTGAACATTCCCATTAATTGAGACTCACTGTAATAGTTTCTTCTACTTGTCTTTCCTATTTATGTAGTCACATTTTGACTACCACTTATTAACCACCTACACCGTGTAGGATGTTCAAGTGACAGCAGGACTCTTGTGGCTGTAGCAGAGTGAATGAGGGAAGAGAGGTAGGAGCTAAAGTCAGGGTGGAAGGGGGAGGCCAAGTTATGGAAGGTCTACAGACCATGACAAGGATTTCGGTTTCCACCTGTAGTGAAACATTGGAGGGCTTTGAGCAGGGCAGCAGTATGACTCAGGTCTTGAAAGTAGCCTTCTGGCTGCTGTTTTGAGGAGTCTGTCATAGGAAGTCAGGGCTGAAAGCAGGGGAGCCGTTAGAGCTGTCACAGTGATGCGCATGGCAGATGATGGTGCCTGATCCGCGTTGTAATGGGGGTGCTGGGGAGAGTGGTTGGATTGTGTTTGAGTTTTAAAGGAAAAGCTGCCAGGATTTCCTGATTGATTGGATGTGGATTTAGAAACAGAGGACTCCAGGATGACTCCAAGGTTTTTGGCCCGAGCAACTGGAATGGCGAAGTTGTCATTTACTGAAATAGGGCAGACTGTGGGAAGACAGGCTGGTTGAGGGAGGAGCAGATCTTGTCCATCTGTATCTTGAGATGCTCCTTGAAGCCAGGTCTCCTGGAGGGACACAGCGCGCGGCCCACTGCAGTGACCTGGGCAAGTTGCTTGATTTTTTTTGCGGTACTAGGGATTGAACCCAGGGGCATTCTACCTCCGAGCTACACCCCCAGCCCTATTTTTTATTCTTTATTTTGAAACAGGGTCTCACTAAGTTGCGGAGGGCCTCACTAAGTAGCTGAGGCTGACCGCGAACCCGGATCCTCCTGTCTCAGCCTCCCAAGTACTGGGATTGCAGGTGTGTACCGCCTCAGCTAATAATACTAAATTTTTTTTGTGTGTGTGGTACTGGGGATTGAACCCAAGGGCATTCTACCTCTGAGCTACACTCCCAGCCCTATCTTTTATTCTTTATTTTGAAACAGGGTCTCACTAAGTTGCAGAGGGCCAAACTAAGTAGCTGAGACTGGCCGCGAGCCTGCGATCCTCCTGTCGCAGCCTCCCAAGTGTGCGCCACACCACGCCTGGCAAGTTGCTTAATTTTTTGAAGCACGAGTCTCATTGTCTGTAAAATGGGAATGATTCACTTAAGGTTTTGAGGTGTGATAAGGTATTATATTTGAGGCTTCTGGTATGAGGCATATCATGGGTACTTAATACATTTTAGTTCCTTTATCTTCTAGCATTTGTTTTCTAACTCCTGGTTAAGGACTTCTTAGAAATATCTTTTTTTTCTGCTATTTTGTAGTAAAACCAAGGATACTTTCATTCTGTGTGCTGAATTCTCTTTTCGACCTCCATTCTCTTCCCTCTCTTCCTCAGTAACCCCTCTCCCAAGCCCTGTGTTCGTTTTTTTTTTCTTTCTGTTTTTTCCTCCACTTTCAGGGATGGGAGGAGTTGAGTCATTATGTTGTAATTATCTTGGAATTTAAGTTTCTCAGGAACACTGTAGTTTGATTGTTAATAAGCACTTGGTTTGTTCTTTGAATATGAATTATCGTGAATAAGACCTCCTAGAAGATAAATCCCAAATAAGAGAATCCGGTGACTAGGCCTGCTGTGGTGAGTTTCGCCTTGTGCTTCTGGTGAGGTGAGGCCCTCGGCCCGCCTAGTGCTCTCTGCCTGCTGAACTGCTCTCTGAGGCCTTAGCCCACCTCCCTCTTTTCTCCTGGGCATTGCTGGGGAGGGTAGACTTAGACTAGGCTCCTTGTCAAACCAGACTTTGTTCCCAGGGGTAAGAAGGAGACTTCCACTTAGAACCACACCAGGGAGTTTCCCAGATAACAGTGCAAAAGCCTTGAGTTAGAGTTCCCTCGTGCTAAATTCTGTCCCCCCTTCTGCCCCCATCATATGCTGATGTGCAGTTTATCATGGATGATGCCCCGGGCTTCCCCAGGAAGAACAAGCTGGTGTGAGGCAGGGTAGGATGGCCCCAGGTTTCCCAGGAAGAACAAGCTGAGGTGAGGCAGGGTAGGATGGCCCTGGGCTTCCCCAGGAAGAACAAGCTGGTGTGAGGCAGGGTAGGATGGCCCTGGGCTTCCCCAGGAAGAACAAGCTGGTATGAGGCAGGGTAGGATGGCCCTGGGCTTCCCCAGGAAGAACAAGCTGGTGTGAGGCAGGGTAGGATGGCCCCCAGGTTTCCCAGGAAGAACAAGCTGGTGTGAGGCAGGGTAGGATGGCCCCGGGCTGAGTTGAATGAGGAGGGGAAGCCACTGTACAGCAAGGGAGAGCCAGAACTGATAGCTGGGGGCCCCAGGGCTATAGTCAGAAGCTCTGAGAAAGGAAGGACATTGAGTAAATGAGACTTCTTGTGATTTTAAAGTTGTTATCATCGTGTTTGCTGTGACTTTTCTGCCTTGGGAGTAACTGTGGGACATTACCTTCACTGCCAGAGGCAGCAACCCGACAGTGCTGGTCAGTGATGAGAACTAGCCACGCCCATAGCTTTTAAACAGCTTTACTGGGATCTAATTCACCCACTGCAAGTGCACTTACAACTCTGGCTTTTAGAATGTCCACTGAAGTGTGCAGTCATCATTGCAGTCAGTTCTAGGAGATTTTTATCACCCCCAATAGAAATCTCATCCCACCAGCAGTTACTCCCCACTTTTGCCCCTAAACCTTCTTCTAGGGATAGCACTAAGCAACTACTAATTTACTGTTTGTCTTTCGATTTCTTATTCTGAACATTTCACATAAATGAAATCATACACTATATGGTCTTTATGACTGACTTCTTTCACTTAGCTTAATGTTTTCAAGGCTCGTGTACATCATATTATGTACCAGTACTTTATTGCTTTTTATTGCCAAATAATAACCATTGGATATATTGCATTTTATTGATCCATCTTCAGTTGATGGACATTTGGATTGTTTCTACGTGTTTTTTTTGTGTGCTGGGGATTGAACTCAGGGGCATTCTACCTCCGAACTACACCCCAGCTGTTTTATTTTTTATTTTGAAACAGGATCTCACTGAGTTGCTGAGATCCTCGCTACATTGCTGAGGCTGGCCTTGAACCTGTGACCCTACTACCTCATTCTCCCAAGTACTGGGATTACAAGTGTGCACCACAACTCCTGGCTCTCCCAGTTCCCTTGACAAGTCCATCAGACTGTAAGCTCCATAGGAGTGAGAACCAGGGGCGTCTCCTCTGCTGCAGCCCGATGCCCACGCGGTGCCTGAACCATAGGAGGCAGACATTTGCTGCATCCTCCTGTCTCAGCCTCCCAACTAGCAGGATTACAGGCATGTGCCACCACACCCAGCTTTGTTTCTACTTTTTAACTATTGTGTATAATGCTGCTGTGAATGTTGTTATACAAGTTTTTGTGAGAACATGTTTTTAATTTGTTTGAATATATACCTAGGAGTGGAATTGCTCGTCACGTGGTAACTCTGCTTAACTTCTTGAGGAATTGCTAAACTTTCCACGGGGACTGCACGTTTTACATTCCCACCAGCAATACATGAGGGCTCCACTTTCTCTCTATCCACAAACACTTACAATTTTTATTATTTTTACTTTCCTAGCGGGTGTGAAGTGGTATCTCATTATGGTTTTGATTTGCGTTTCCCTAATGATGTTGAATATCTTTTTGTATGCTTGTTGGTCACTTGTATCTTTGTTAGAAAAATGTCTATTCAAGTCCTTTGCTCTTTTTTTTCTTGCGGTACTGGGGATTGAACCCACAGGCATTCTACCTCTGTGCTACACCCCCAGCCTTCTTTTTATTTTGAAACAGAGTCCTACTAGGTTTCTGAGAGACTTGCTACATTGTTGAGGCTGTCCTCAAACCTGTGAGCCTCCTGTCTCAGCCTCCCAAGAACTGGGATTACAGACGTGCCCACCATGCCTGACTGCTCATTGTTAATTGGGTTGTTTCTCCTTTTATTGTTGAGTTGTGATAACTATATATTCTGGCTATTAAACTAATCAGATATATGATTTTTCTAATTGCAAAAATTATACACATTTATCATGAAAAATCTACAGAAATATGAAAAGTTCATTTACTGTTTCCCAAGTATTATTTCCAGAAATAACCATTGTTTAGTATGTGTCTTTCCAGATTTTAAAAGATGCACGTATAAACCCACGTATATGTACAGATGGTTGTTGGTGTATGATGATTCAATTTAAGATTTTTTTGACTTTATGATGTTGTGAAAGCAATACGCAGTCAGTAGAAGCTCTACTTTGAGTTTTGATCATCTTTTCCTGGGCTGTATTGTGATCCTGGTGCGGCAGTGAGATGCTGCTCCCAGTCAGCCATGCAGTCACAAGGGGAAATAGCCATATTCTGCAGTGTGGTGTGTGGCTAAGCGGTGTTGTTCGTAGGTGAGGTATATGAAATGCATTTTTGACTTAGGATATCTTCAGTTTCTTAAGTAAAAAACGCTTATTAGCAAAAATGTTTATCAGGATGTATTCCTACCATAAATCAAGGAGCATTTGTATTTAGTTTACACAAATAGGATTAAATGTCTCAAGTAATACTCCTTCCATCTTTCCTTTCTACCCTCCTTCCCTCCTTCCTTCCTTCTTTCGCTTAACAATATCTTCTTCTTTTTTTTTTTTTTTTGGTGGCACTGGGGATTGATCCCAGGGTTATTCTACCTCTGAGCTACACCCCCAGCCCTATTTTATTTTTATTTTGAAGCAGGGTTTTGCTAGGTTGATGAGAGTCTCACTACCCACTAAGGCTGTCCTACATACTGTGATCCTCCTATCTCATCCTCCCAAGTACTGGGATTATAGGTGCGTGCCACCACACCTGGCTGATCTTTTATAGTGATGTAATTGAGGTTTTTTTGTTGTTACTGCTTTTTGGCTGCCTGGAAATGCCTTTTGTATGGCGGGAGTACTGGGGATTGAACCCACGGGCATTCAGTCTCTGAGCTATCCTCCCCAGCCGTGTTTTACTTTTTTAGTTTGAAACAGGGTCTCACTAAATTGCAGAAGGCCTAAGTTACTGAGGCTGTCATTGACGCTGTGATCCTTCTATCTCAGCTTCCCAAGTACTAGAATTACAGGCCTGTACCACACCCAGCTACAAATGCCCTTTTGAGATGGGTATAATATAGATAAGGAAACTAGGGCTCACAGGGGTTAAGTCGCTTGCCCCAGGTCACAGATCAGTAAGTGCCGAAGCCATTATTCACACTCGAACCAGTGCTGAAGCCATTATTCACACTCGAACCAGTGCTGAAGCCATTATTCACACTCTGTGGAACCTGTCTGCGTCCATAGCCACGTTCTTGCCATGTTACTACATTGTTCCTTGGACTGATGACACAGGGCGTGTTTCCTTCTAGTTCTGGCCTTGTTCTAGTTCTGTATTGCCTTGTGGGTCTTGTTATAGGGGTAGTGTGTATAATTTGCACATTCCAGGAAATAATAGTAATACCTTTTTCTTATACAATCCACACACATAGAGACCTCTAGTGATCTTGGAAGGAAGAAAAAAAAAAAGAATGCCTAGTGACCCGACTTGGGCTGGGGCAGCCACAGTCTGCATTGAGCAACTGCGGCTGCTTGTCCTGCCCTCTCATTCATTCCCACTGCCTCTTTGCATTGCTGCTTTGCAGGGCCATTCATTCTTCAGGCCACTATCTGCCTTCCCAGCCCAGCGAGCCTCTGTGCAGTTTCAGGACTCCTGTCCTGTCCTGTCCTGTTCAGTGTTGCCTCCCATCTGGCCTGTGGCTTTTTAGAAGTATCTCCTGCTCTTGCAGGTCTCAAGTGTGTGGGATGGGCATCCCTCCCAGCACAGAGGTGCTGATTGAAACACACAAGGAAGTTTGATCAAGAATCAAGAGTGGAGCCTGCGCTGAGGAGACAGTTGCCACCAGCACTTACGCAAAAGCTGCACACAAAGGCAGGCTCCTCTTCTCCCTGCCTCTTCTGTGTCTCTACCCTTGTACCATGTGCCTGCTACAGCTGTAAATTGACTGATGTAGGTTCGCGGCATTCCTCTACACAGTCCTTCTCTCTTTTCTCCCCACTCTGTAGGGGAACTGGAGGATAGCAGTGAATTACATATCTAAGTAGGTCTTAATGTACGAGCAGTGTTCTTATTGCGAGTAAGAATAGTTGCTAGATTTATCTAGCAACAGGAAGAAGTATAGCAGATGGCCCACAATTCAGAAGTTAGGCCACACTGGGCCCAAGTCCCAGGTCTTTCAGAAAGTTGCTGTGTGATCTTGGGCAGCTTACTTGATCTGTCTGAACCTCTGCTTTCTAACCTATAAAATCCAAGTAGTAATACCACTAATGTCGTAGGAGTGTTGTGAAGATTCACTGAGCTAATGCATGGAGAGTGTATCAGCTCAGAGCCTGGCACATTGACAGGGCTCTGCAGATGTTACATTTTATTATTATTGAAGGAGAACAGATGACACCAGGATCAGATGATGAGGCATAGATGGGCCCTTACTCTAATAGTAAGATCCTTCCTATCTCCTTATTTTGCTTTATTTTCTTCATAGTACTGATGTGTCATTTTATGTGTTTGTTTATAATCTCTCTCTCTCCTCTACTAGAATGTAAATGCTCTGAGGAGAGAGGACGAGCATTGTAATTTGCTTGTTTGGTGTATCCCTGGCCCCTGGAATAGGGCCGAGCATGTAGTAAGTATGCATTGATGCAGTCCGTGTTTGTGGAGTAAATGAATGTGAGCACTCACTCTGTGCCACTGCTGTTCCAGGAGCTCTTTGTGTATTAGCTAATATATTCATCACAATCTTTTAAGGTCATTTGTGTTTTGTTTTGTTTTGTTTTTGTGGTGGTGGGGATTGAACTCAGGGGCATTCTACCTCTGAGCTACACCCCCAGTCCTATTTTATTTTTTATCTTTTAAACAGGGTCTCATTAAATTGCTGAGGGCCTTGCTAAGTAGCTGAGGCTAGCCTTGAACCTGTGATCCTCCTGTCTCAGCCTTGACAGACTCCTGTCCAGTACTGGGATTATAGGCATGTGCTACCACACCTGGCTGGGTCATTATATTATTATCCCTATGAAAAAACTGAGTCACAGAGGAAGAAGGTTCTTGGTGCTCTGTGTTACACAGTTAATAAATGGAAGAAGAGGGTGTCTTTCTCCATAGCCTGGGTGTATAGCCATTATGCTATGCTTTCTCTCAGTAGGGGGCATCACCTTTTTATTTATTTTTTTTCCAGTGCTGAGGATCAAACCCAGGACCTCACATATATTAGGCAAATACTCTACTAATGAACTACACCCCTAGTCCACCATTTATATATATATATATATATATATTTTTTTTTTTTTTAATACTCCTGGGACCTGGGTGTGGTAATGCATGCCTATAATCTGGTACTTCGGAGGCTAAGACAGGATCACAGGTTCAAGGCCAGCCTCGGCAACTTAGTGAGCCCTTGTTTCAAAATAAAAAATAAAATAAGACTAGGGGTGTAGCTCAGAGGTAGACTGCCCCTGGGCTCAATCCCCAGTGCCACCAAAAAAAAAAAAACCCTGGGTCGGGTGTGGTGGCTCATGCCTGTAATCCTAGTACTTGGGAGGTTGAGACAGGAGGATCTCAAGTTTGGGGCCAGCCTCAGCAATTTAAATGTGGGGATTGAACCCAGGGGCATTCTACCTCTGAGCTACACCCCCAGCCCTTTTTATTTTTTATTTGGAAACAGGGTCTCACTAAGTTGCTGAACTTCTCATTGAATTACTGAGGCTGTCCTCAAACCTTCAATACTCCCATCTCAGCCTCCAGAGCAGTGGGATTACAGGTGTGCACCACCATGCCCACCTCCCTCCATTAATCTTTTTATTTATGTTATTGATAACTTATAATAATTTGGTACTTATATATACAAAGTTCTTTAACCATCATCTCTCATTTGCTCACAACACTGTGGAGGAAAGGTGACATTTTATCCCACCCCCATCTCTGCCCTACATTTTTGACAGTTGAAGAAATAATAACAGATAATGTTTATTTAGCACATCACTGTGTGCCACTGCATTTATTAATTTGTTTAATCCTCACAACAATCTGATTAAGTAAATGGCATACATGTTTGACAGATTAGGGAAATAGGTAAAGTTCCTTGCCCTGGGCCACATGGGTTAGAAATGGTAGATCTGGGCCTTGTGCCCTGGCAGTTTGGCTTCAGAGATTTCTCTCTCACACTTCCCTAGACAGCCTCCTTGCAATTCCGAGGGGAAGAAGAGTCGTGTCCACAGTTACTCAGCTTGTAGGCGCGGGGCTGGGAGCGGAAGTCAGCTCTCCGACCACGGAGCCTGTGCTCACTCTTCTGTACACTGGAGCTGAGGAACTGGGCTTCCCCATCCTTCTGGGTGACAGGGAAGGAGAAGACGAGTGACTTCATCAAGGCCACTCAGCTGAGGATGTGAGCTGGGATGCCTGGCCTCAGTTTTCTCCTCTCTCTGTCATGTAGGACTGCATCTGGATGAATCAGCCGGGTCTCAGAACAGTCCTTTGAAAGCAGGTGGCCAGTTGTGTCCCCAGAGAGAACTAAAGCTACTGTCATGGTACAAGTTCTTCCTTTGGTCTGATGTCTTTTTGAGACATAAATGTATGTATGGTGGGAGGGGCTGGGAGGTGTACCTAGAGGCATCGGAAGTCTTGCTGGGCTACACAAACAAAAACATTTCCTTCAGGGCCAGCAGCCCCAAGGCACTGGGCTGCTCCCACCAGCGAGCAGCGAGGCCAGGCGTGTGTCTGGTGCTGATTGCAGGCCGGCTGCTACCAGGGGGAAGTCTCCCAGCCCCCAGTGAGGAGGTGGCAAGCTTTCTCTCAGCACAGCTGTCAGAGATGTGTCTGTTTTGTTTTGGTACTGGGGACTGAGCCCAGGCATTACCTCCAGGCTACACCCACAGCCCTTTTTAGTTTTTATTTTGAAACAGGGTCTCACTAAGTTGTGGAAGGCCTTGCTAAGTTGCTGAGGCTGGCCTTGAATCTGCGATCCTCCTGTCTCAGCCTCCCAAGGACTGTGATTACAGGTATGTAGCACAGTCCCTGGCAGGAGGTATGTTTTGATATGCCATTCCCTGGATTGCAGCTTCCTTCTCCCTTAGCCTGCTTCCCCCAGCCATGAAATCATGGCCCCAGAGCCCCGCTGCTCTTCTGTTCCTCTTCACTCACCATCCACTTCATAGCCCAACTTCCAAGTGACCAGATCCTTCTCAAGTGTTTTCTCCCACACAACTCACATCCTATTGTCTGTAGTACGATAATAGTGCAGCCACTATGGGTTGAATTCTGCATAGTTGAAGTTCTGAAGCTAATAAGTGGCAGAGTGGGGATTCCAGTTTAGGTATTGGTTTTATTTATTTAAATTTATTATATATATATATTATATATTTTATATATATTATATAATATATATTTTATATATATTTTACATATATATATAGACAGATATATATATTTGTACTGGGGGTTGAACCCAGAAGCATCCTTCCTCTCAGCTTACACCCCCAGCCCTTTTCAGTTTTTATTTTGAAACAGTGTCTCACTAAGTTGCTGAGTATCTCACTAGATTGCTGAGGCTGGCCTCGAATGAGAGGCCCTCCTGTCTCAGCTTCTCAAGTACTGGCATTGCAGGTGTTCACCACCATGCCTGGCCGTCTTCTTGGTTTTGAAGTCCCCTTTAAGTGACCAAAGAGCCTTCTGAGTCGTGTCTGTCACACTGTAACTGGTTTTGCTGTACTTGCAGAGCTGAACACAGCTTCCTCTGATGTGGTACCGACCTGTACCTGTATCCCATTCTTTTTGAAACAATAGGAAGTATCGTTTCAGTCAGTGGGATTCTCTGTTGTGTTAGTTGCCAGTGGGGCATGCCCTCTGCTTATTGTTCATGGGAACATGCTCAAGGAATTTTTCAGGAAGGCCCCCATCCAGGATGTTACTGGAAGATCTGCCTGGCAGAGTTTGCACAAACAAAGTGTGACCCTGTCAGCTCAGCCAAACCCCTGCCTTATGCGGGAGGCTCTCTGACCCTAGCGGAAAAGGCTGCTGTCTCCATTGTGAGCCAAGAAGGGTCCTGAGCTCCCCGCCCACCTGCCCATGGCTTTGCAGTCTCCCTATGTACTTGGCTCTAGTTTGTACATTGCTTTCTACCCAGAGTACAAGTCTGATCAAGTTTCCTCTGCCCCGAAACTCTTCTTCGATGTTCCTAGAAACAATCTACTAGGACTTTTCTTTTTCTTCACTTTTTAAAAATTGTGGTAAAATATACATTAAAGATTTATGATGTTAGTCATTTCTCAGTACACAGTTCAGTGGCATTAAATATATTCACATCGTTGTACAGCCAGTCTCTAGAATGCTTTTTATCCTGCAGAATTGAAATTCTATATCCATTAAATAACTCCACATTTTCTCTCCCACCACCTACCCCTGGTAAGCACTGTTCTTTTTGCCTCTATAAATTTGACAATCTAGGAACCTCATATAAGTGGAATCATGTATTTATCCTTTTGAGTCTATCTTATTTCACTTAGCATAATGTCTTCAAGGTTCATCCGTGTATATGTAGTTGTATCAGAATCTCATTACTTTTTAAGGCTAAATAATATTCTGTTGGATGTATACCCTTAGACTGACTCAGTGTGGCATTGAAAGGCCTGTGTGGTCTCGCCTTTACCAGTCTCGCCAGCCTTCTCATTTGGGATAGTCTTTACCTTCTGCTTTCTGCACTCTAGCCACATTGCCTGTTCTTAGTCGCTCAAGAGCAGTATCCTTCTTATTCCTTATTCTCTACCTGGGGGAAAAACGCCTCTCCATGTGCCATCCCTTGGTGAGAATGATCTTCCACCACTATCCCCTCTACTCTTACTCATCTTACGTATCATGTAGCTTAAATATCTCCAAATTTAGTTCCTCAGGCCCCAGGAAAGGTCGGTCAGACTCTCTTCCTCTGCTAATTATTTTCATAGAACTCTATAAATCTTTATAGTATTTATACTAACTGTAACTTAGCCATTATTTGTGCATGCATTTGTTTTATGACTGCCTTGCTAGACTGTAACCTCATGTTTAATGTTTCTGCCCGAGTAGCTGGCATATAATAGGCACCCAGTTAACAGTCACTGACTGAAGCTATAATATGAATGAATGAATGAATGAATGAATGAATGAATATTGAGAAAAGAACATTTCAGGGCTACATGTTGGAGCATTTGGATTCTAAAATGTATGTGAGATGTTCAATTATTCATCAGATTGCAAAAAGTCATCTTGCTGAAGCAGAGATCATTGACCTGTCATTTCTATGTTGATAAAAACTTTTCATGAATAAACTCTTCATTACCTGAAAATGCCCAAGGGGTTGCCAAAACCTTAACAGCAGCAGGAACAAAAGACAGTTTGCGTTTTCTGAGTGCTTGTTCTCCTACCGGGTTCGGTGCTGGCAGCTTTCCATGTGTTAGTTCATCTGAGTCACATAATAACTCTGAAATGGAGGTGCGCTTTTGTTTGTTTGTTTTTATTTTGTGTTTTCAGATGAGAAGACCAGGCTTAAGGAATTTAAATAGCTTGCTGAAGGTCACTCAGCCTGTCAGAGACCCGCCCAGAGGTGGGGGCAGACCCTGGGATAGAGCACCCCCCTCCAGCACCCTTCCCCACATCAATTGGAGTGGTCTCTTTTTATCTGTTGTATAAATGGGGCCACTGCCTTGCTTTTCTTTGAAGCCAGGGTTTTGTGGGTAAAGAATTTGGAAACTCCAGGCCTGCAGAACAAATCTGACCCTGATGTGCCCTTCCAGCCTCATGCTCGCTCTCCCACCATTGCATCTCCCTCGAGCTTTTAGCCAGAATGCCCTTTCCTCCCGTCTGCAGCCGAGTTACTATGCATCCGTAGCACTTTCCAGCTCTCATGGAGAAGAGTTGTGCTTTCTGCATGCTCCTCCTGTAAAAGGTTCTTCCCTCTGTCTAAACAGCTGTCATCATCTTTCCAAGTTTGTTTCCACCACCTGACTGAGTGGAATGCCTCGGCCTTGCTCAGGAGCTGACACGAGCACAGTGCTTGATAGGCTGATGGCCACCACGGAACCAGGCAGCTGAATTCAGAAGCCTGGAATACAAACCCGTGTGCACTCACAGATCCCCAGAGTGCGAGGTGCACACGATCAGATGGATTAATCACTGGTTTAGAAAGAAATTAAAATATTTCCATAATATAGTATGTTTCTCCTCTAAAACAGATGTGCCCTGTTGTTTCATGAGGAAGTAATTATGTGTTTGATTAAAACATTCATAAATGCTATCATTTATTCAAGGCTACTACACGCTGCTGTCTTTGTTGGCACTTTATATCTGTCGTATCTGCTTCTCCCAGTCATCCTGTAAGGAAACTGAGGCTCAGGAAGATTAAATAGCTTGTCCAAAGATAGTCACCCTCTGAGTGATAGATGCAGGAATGAAATAGGTTTGTCTAACTTCAGAGCCAGTGCCTTGCTACCACCCTGAGTCCTGATCTTTTATTTTAAATACCTTTGAACTTAGCACCCCAAACTGGCACGCATTTGCCCCTCTTCGCAGCCCTTCCTGTGCCTAGCGTCCCCTGCTCCTTCCCTCTTCTTTCCTCCCTCTTCACTATTTCTTGCTCCATTTCCTTGTAGTATCTTTTTGATGGTTGACTCTGTATTTGCATCTTGAAATAGAAATATTTTGACAGCATCAGTAATAATTGTATACTATTACATTTAGGAACTAGTGTTAATAGTATGGTATGGTCACATTTGTATTTGTAAATACACAGTAATACATTTTACTAAGGTCAAATTACATATAATTATTTTGTTTTCTTTACACAGCTTCTTATTCTTAAGAGTTTTGAGTTCTAATTTATATTTTTTAAAAATAAATCTTTTCCCTTACATGTAAAATATAAATATAAGCCAGGCATGGTGGCTCACATCTGTAATCCCAGTTTTAGGGAGGCTGAGACAGGAGGATCGCAGGTTCCAGGCCAGCATGCAGTAACTTGGCACGACCCTGTTTCAAAATAAAAAATAAAATAGGGCTGGGGGTTTGGCTCAGAGGTAGAACACCCCTGGATTTAATCCCCAGTACCACAAGAATAAATAAATACATGAATAAAAATATAAATATTACAAGGTAGTAGAAAGTTGGTTAGATAATTTTTATTAAGGTTTTCTAAACAGTGGGATACTTACTTCAAATTATATATGAAATACAAGATTGAAATACTTCAGTAAGGTCTTTTTAGAGAAGTTTAAGAGGTTCCTTACAGTCTTAGATTGATTTACTTTCTGCCCCTCCTAGTATTTCAGCAGGATTAAGTTTTTTGAATCAGTGGATCAAGTTTTAATTTTTCTGTTCCTTCCTTATACTGACATATGCTTTGGCAGAACAAAAAAGAGACCTAAACATGTCAGCATGATTTTTGTTCAATGAATTAAAAACCTTAAAAGTAACAAGATCTGATCCAAATCCCTAAACTCCTGACATGGTGGTTTTGTCCTTTTCAGTCCCAAGATTCATGTTACTGATTTGAAAAGCTTTCTGCCTGGAGCAGAAGTGCATGATTTATTTGAAATAGATTATAAGGGGTAAGCAGCATGGAATAGTGGAAAGAGAACGGACCAGAAAGATTTGGATTTGAATCCCAGTTCTGTTACTCAAACCCCTGGGCAAATCACTTAATGTCTGTGAGCCTCGATTTCCTCATTAGAAAACGGGGGTATTAGAATCTAATTTGAAGAGTTGTTGTGAGGATCAATGTGGTATCACACTTAAAGTACTCCCCCGGCATAGAGGGGTTTAATAATGGCAGTAATCAGAATCATTTTTGTTTTGAGAATACCTTCAAGTAGCTGAATCCAGAAGGATTTATTTATAACTGTCCACTTCATCTTCAGAGCTTTTCCTTTCTAAGAATTCTTTTTTGTTTCCTCATCAGAGAAAGTATCAGGTAGATGCCACTAAATGTTTAGCAGCTGCTCATCACTATTACACATTGAACATGTACCCAAAACTTGGTATTGTCGTAGGTAAGAACCACACTGATTTGAGGGTCAGGGAGCATGTGCCAGTGAAGTCCATTTCAGGGCAGAGGAATTTTGTTACACGAAGACCATTGGCTTTTGAGGCAGGTCAGCCTGGTTTTGACTTTGAATAAGATGCTGAACTTCTTTGGACCTCATTTCCTTCATCTGCAAAATGGTTTTTATGATCTTATAAGATACTTTATGATGTGGCTTCTCTTGTCACTCCTTTCTTTGCTAACCGTTCTCCAGCCAGTTCCTCAAATGAAATATGGAGCCAGGCATGGTGGCACACACCTATAATCCCAGTACTTGGAAGGATGAGACAGGAGGGTTGCAGGTTCAATAGCAGCCTCAGCAACTTAGCGAGACCTTCAGCAACCTAGTGAGACCCTGTTTCAAAATAAAAAAGGGGCTGGGGTGAACCTTAAGAAATAGTATGCCTCTGGCTTCAGTCACCAGTACCCTCCCCCAAATAAAAAGAAACATGGTCTTATTTTTGTAGTTTAAAGCCTTTATACATGCTCTTTCCTCTTCTTGGACATCCCCCCTTACCCTGCTAGTACTGGCAACTTGTACTTACTCTTCAGATCCTAGTGAAGTATATTAGTCAGGATAGGGCAGGCTCTGCTACAATAACAAGCAATCCCTAAATCTCCATGGCTTATAATAATAGAAGTGTATTTTTTGCTCATGCTGCATTCTAGATACTTTATCATAGTCACCCTGGGACCTGAGCTGATGGAAACTCTCTCTACCTGTGTACTCAGTTTATACAAATGGAACAAGGAAGGCAGGGCAGACATGCTGGGCTATAGGTTGTCATGGTGATTAAATGTAAAGTAATAACAACTGCCTTGTGTGGATGCTGTAAAGATCAGGATATAAAGTGTCTATCCCAGTGGTTTGTCAACCCTCAGTATGCTCATTGTTGTTACAATGAAGATGTTAATAGTAAAAACAACTGACATTTATTAAAAACTTAAGATGTGCTAGACACTCTCAGGGGTGCTTTGTGGAAGTTAACTGGTACCGTGGTTCTCCCATGTTGTACTGGACTCAAGTCTGGGTCTCGGATGTGAGGTGACTTACAAGTAATTTGTAATAAGTTTATGAAGGTTGCTACTTGTTTTGGATGATTGGAGATTTAGCAATAATGTTCTTTCTATAGCATCATAACTCATTTGCATTGCTTTCTTTAGTGGGAAAGATGTGGAGTTATGGCTCATAATTTATACCTTTTATTTAGCACTTCAAATGTGTCAGGGTCAATGCTAAACAGTTTTGTTTTGGTTTGTTTGTTTTTTGGTACTGAAGATTAAGCCCAACGTCATTCTACCTCTGAGCTACACTCCCAGCCCTTTTTATTTTTTATTTTGAAACAGGGTCTCACTACATTCTCCTGAGAGTCTTGCTACATTGCTGAGGCTATCCTTGAACCTGTGATTCTCCTGTCTCAGCCTCCAAAGTACTGGGATTTCAGGTATGCACCACCATGCCCGGCTAGTGCTAAACAGTTTACATGCATCACTCCATTTGGTCTTCGTTATCTCTTCTTGAATCGCCATTAGACAGATGGTAACTCTGAGGAGAGGAGGTCATGTATGCATCTTGCAAGTGGCATAGTCAGGATTTTACCCCAGCTCTGCCTGAACTCCCTGCCTCGTGATCTTAAGCAGTACTTTTACTGGCTCTCCTCAGCTAACTCACTAGGAACCGTACTTGACACTGAGCGTGTCCATGGGCATGTGTCAGGAATGTGGAGATCATGAGCTGACAGTGAAGTTACTGACTGAGAGCTAGCAGACAGAGTGGTATTAAATTTTTGTCTAGAGCTTAATGTATAGAATGATTTTGTTGGTTTTTTTTTTTTGTCTTTTATCAGGGTAACCAGGGAGCACAGGGAAATGCTGGTGAAACTGGCCAAACAGAACACCAACAAGGCCAAAGACTCTTTACGGAGGGTTCGCACCAACGCGATGAATAAGGTGAAGAAATCGAAGGACAAGGCCTCGGAGGACACCCTTAGGCTCATAGAGAAACAGGTACTGCTGCCAGCAGATGCATGTGTATGTGCCTGACCCAGGAACCACTTGCTCATGTCTGAGCGAGGACAGTTGAAACAGAATATTTCTGGTCTTTTCATTCACTTGACAACATTGACCAAGTCTCTCTTCTGTTTCTAGTCCCAATTGGGATCCTTGAGGGATCCACAGAAGAGGGTAAAATGCTATTGACCTTTTACTGTGTCCCAGGCTCTGTGCCCAACACTTTTTTTTTTTTTTTTTTTTTTTGCGGTACTGGGGATTGAACGCAGGGGCGTTCTACCTCCGCGCTATGCCCCCGGCCCTATTTTTTATACTTTATTTTGAAAGCAGGTCTCACGAAGTTGTGGACGGCCTCACTAAGGAGAGAGACAGAGAGAGAGAGCTGAGGCTGGCCGCTAACCCGGATCCTCCAGTCTCCGCCTCCCAAAGTACTAGGATTACAAGCGAGCGCCACCACGCCCGGCTCCAACACTTTATATTACTTCATTTATCCTCATTACTACAAAACTGTGAGGTAGGGGCTAGAGATACGGTAGAGTACTTGCCTAGCACACATAAGGTCTTGGGTTCCATCCCCAGCACCGTAGAATGAATGCACGCACATGCACACGCACATGCACGTAGATAGTGAAGAAACAGGTTCAAAAAAGCTCAGTAACTTGCCCAAGTCACACTACTGGTAAGTGGTATAAATGGGATCCAAACACAGGCAGACGGATCTTAGTGCCCACTTGCTAAATCTCTCCAGTCTGGTTTTCTGGTTGCTGAGAAGTGAGCACGTGTGTTCTCTGTGTGCTGAGTAGTAGCACTTGAGCAAGTCTTAGTGGAACTTCTGGATTAAAATAGTGAGAGACAGCCGGGCGTGGTGGCGCATGCTTGTAATCCCAGTACTTTGGAGGCGGAGACCGGAGGATCCGGGTTCGCGGCCAACCTCAGCGTGCATGCGCGCACGCGCGATTTATCTCTCTCCTCTCTCTCTTTCTCTCTCCCTGTCTCTCTCTCTCTCTCTCTCTCTCTCTACCTAGTGAGGCCCTCCGCAACTTCGTGAGACCCGGTTTCAAAAATAAAGCATAAAAAAATAGGGCCGGAGCATAGCGCGGAGGTAGAACGCCCCTGCGTTCAATCCCCGGTACCGCAAAAAAAAAAAAAAAATAGTGAGAGACAAGAGGAAAGGTGGAACAGTGTATTGATGTCAAAGAACCTGTTCACTTGGATCAGTGGGGCTTGAACCAAGGGCAACACTAGGGAAAGAGAAGAGAAGACAGGAGAGGTCAGAGAAGGTCTTCTGTACCAGAGTTTCCCACATTGGCTGTGCATTGTATCAGTCACCGGGGGCACAGTCATGCTGCACAGCCAGCTACCCCAAATCCTGATGGTTTATGATTTCAAAGCATTCTTTTTTGTTCCCATTTCCATGGGCTCGCTGGGGTGTAGCTGTTCCAGGTGGGCTCTCAGTGGACTTGGCTTCAGATCTTGGACTGGGTTCAAGTCTGCTTTCTATATCTTAATTCCAGAGTCAACAAGTTTCCCAGGGCATCTTTTCTCAGCAGCAGCAGATGCTAGGACCATAAGTCCAGCCATTTTAAGCACCTGCTCTTGTCACATTCCATTGGCCAAAGCAACTCGCTTGGGCCACGCCCATTATCACTGTACATGAACTGTACATGTACATTATCACTGTACACTGTACATGTTGGAGGAGAGCGTGAGTATTTGTTGAATAGTCATCTAATCTACCACAGAACCATAATCGCTTGGGGAGCTTATAAAACCATAGGTATCTGAGGTTCCACATCCAGAGATTAAATCAAAGAACTTGGGGTGGGACCCAGGAACTTTTTTTTATATTAATATGCTTTTATTGGTGCATTATAGTCTCGCATCATAATGTAAATCATGTTGACAGGGGCATATATGCACTCAGCATTTGGTGTCCGTCCCCCCCCCCCCGGAACTTTTAAATGCTTCCTAGGAGATTTTCATACAGTAACTCTTTGGAGAAATTTTTTCACACAGTGGGGGAGATCACATCTGTTTATGAAAGAGGACTGTGGTGGCCAGGTAGAAAACAGATTGAAGGGAGCAAGACTGGAGGCAGGGACTGTTGCAGAAATCCAGCCAAGAATTGGTGATGGCCTGAGCCTGGGTGTGCTGGGGGAAGTGAGAGAGGGGATTTATCAGTACTTAGGAGACAGTGTTATAGACAGGTATTGATAGGCCCCGGAGCTGCCTTCTCCACAGTACAAGCAGCACGTTAGGAAACATGAGCCAGGGCGTGGGCAGGATGCTGCCTGAGGAGGGAAGCAGCAGAGGCAGGAGAGCTGTTAGGGGGACCCCTGGAGGAGGACTTAGAGTGCCTGGCTGCTCCCCTTCTCCTGCAGTTAGAATGCTAGTTGTAGACCAGCCACAGTAGTCACCTGGGGAGAATTGTAGATGGATTCCTGCATTTTCTGATTTAGTATACCTGCCTAGGAATGTGTATTTTGTAGAAGTTCCCCAAATAATTCTCCAAAAGCACACATGGAAGATAAGGACCTAAAATCTCGTCATGCAAAACACAAAGGGAAAAGAGCAAGATTGTTGTACACTTGACATCCTATGACCTTGGGGAAGTGACTTGGCTCCTTGGTGTCCTCTTCTATAAAAAGGGATTGGTAATTTCTATCCTGAAGGGTCGCCCTGTTCTGCTAGAAAGCACCGGTAGAGTACCTCTCAAAACTCCCTCTTGCCGTCTCTCTGCTCTCCTCTTTCCCTGCATCAGCTTCTAGAGGAGGTTCTGGCCTTCCCTGAGCACTGATCAGGCCTCAGGAGGCCCAGCCCCGGCCGCAGCCGCAGCTGGCCCAGCTCTTTGTTGGTCTCCTGGGGCCTGCCTCTCAGCAGTGGACGCAGCCGTGTCATTGCTTCCTGGTAGAAAGCCTGTGAACCTGGGGTCCCGCCAGGCACTCCTCACTCAGCAAGCAGGGGCATCTGCTTTGGGGACCAGAGTCCACGTCCTTGAGAAAGGAGGAATGATCAGATGACGGCACTCTAGATAAAGCCCGCTGGCCGCCAGCCTTGCCGGAAGCCTTCACTCACTAGCCTGCTTTCGCTGTCTTCTTCAGATTAGGTTTATTTCCTTCATTGCTTCTCACTATTGATTATTATCTTTTCAAAGCAAAAAGGCTTTAATAATTTTTCTGATACTAAAATAATATATGTTTATTATAAAAAGGAATGAAGAAAGTCATTGGCATCTTGTCACTAAAAGATGACCGTTGTTAGCATTTTAGTGCTCTTCTTCAGACTCCAAGCATGTATGTGATGTTATGTTGTCTAGTGTATCATAGATACCTTTCCAGTGTGGAAATCTTTATTAAAGATACTCTCGTTTAAATGTTAGTTCTTACCTTATTGTCAGTAACTTCACTTACTGGTTTCAGATACCATTTGGGTAGGAGACAGCCTTGTATACACTTCGTTGTGTTCTTTTTCCCTGTCAGAAGGCACCAAACTGGAGTTTGGGGTGAGGGTTTTTTGTTTTTGTTTCATGTAAACAAGGCTGCAGCTGATTGTTGCTTCATCACCAGTTTTTAAAAATTTGTTTACTTTTATTCCTGATTATCAAAGTTAATGTCTGCTCATCATAGAAAATGTAGAATACAGAAGACTAAAAACGTTGGGAAAAATTTATGCCATAAGCCCACATCGCAGAGGCAGCCGCTCTTAACATTTTGGAATAATTCATTCTTTCTTCCTTTCTTTCACATTACATAATCTTAAACATGATTGAGTATGTACAGTATATGTACAATTTTATATCCAGCTTTTAATTTTCCAGTTGGCAGTAAAGGCATTAGCATTTTCTTGTGTCTTGAAAAGTTTTTGTAAATGGCCTTTTCTAATGACTGCCAATTATTTCATCTTGTGGTTTTACCCATGATTCACTTTTAGAAGCATTCTTTTTAGACATTTAATTTGTTTTAAATCTTTTTTTATTTTAAAGTTGCAGTATATATCTTTATTATAAGTCTTTTTATTTCCTTAGGATAGAATGTCCCAAGTGTGGAATTACTGAACAGAGGAAATGCATAACACACTGCCTGAATCACTTAGGGTTTTCAGAATATGCGTGCTAAAATTTTGCCTTTTGAACCCAGAAGTTTGTTGTTGTTGTTGTTATGTTTTGTTTTGGTATTGAAGATGGAATCCAGGGGCATTCTACCTTCAAGCTACACCCCCAGCCCTTTTTCTTTTCTTCTTTCTTTCTTTTTTTTTTTTTTTGAAACAGGGTCTTGCTGAGCTGCTGAGGCTGGCCTTAAATCTGCATTCCTCCTGTGTCAGCCTCCCAAGTACTGGGATTGCTGGTGTATACCACCATGCCCAGCTTTTGAACCCAGAAGTTGTTTTTGTGTGTGTGTGTGTGTGTGTAGTACTGGAGATTGAACCTAGCAACATTCTACCTCTGAGCTCCACTCCCAGCGTCATTTTGTTTTTTATTTTGAAGCAGGGTCTCACTAAGTTGCGGAGGGCCTCACTACATTGCTGAGGCCGGCCACAAACCCGGATCCTCCTGTCTCAGCCTCCCGAGTACTGGACTCCAAGCTGCGCCACCGCGCCCGGCTGTTGGACCCAGGAGTTTCAATGTGAGCTTAGAATGTTGATTTCTTGGAAGTGATGCTTTTACTTCCGCACACGACAGAAAAGGGATGTTTCTATAGAAATCCACATAACTTCCTAGAGGAAAATAAGGCACTGTATACTAACATTCATGTTTCTGATTCAGTAACTTAGAAATTTATCCAGACTAAATTGTCAAGAATCTTCTCTACAGAGATGTGCATTGATGTATTATGAATACTGGAAACCTGGGAGCTGGCCATCATGGTGCACGCCTGGAATCCCAGTCCTTGGGAGGCTGAGACAGGAGGATCGCACGCAGGATGGAGGCCAACATGGGGTAATTTAGAGAGACCCTGTTTCAAAATAAGAAATAAAAAGGCTGGAGTTATAGCTCAGAGGTAGACTGCCCTGGGTTCAATCCCAGTAACACATGCACACACACACACACACACACACACACAGAAAGAAAGAAAAGAAAAAGAAGCCTGGAAAATGTTTAAATTTCTGACAGAAAATAATTGTTTTATATCCACTCATTGGAATCCATATAGAAAGACAGTTATAAAAATATACAGGGAAATTTTTTTAGAATTTATTTTTCTTGAAAAAAATATTAAAGGTAGTTCAGGTGATAGGATTGTGTACATTTTTATTTTATTTTTTGTAAGATTTTGTTTATTTATTTATTTGTTTGTTTATGATATTGATGTTTGAACCTAGGGGCATTCTATCTCTGAGCTACCCCACCCCCAGTCCCATTTTATTTTTTATTTTGAAACAGGGTCTAAGTTGTTGAGGGCCTTGCTGTGTTGCTGAGGCTGTCCTCAAACCTGTGATCCTCCTGTCTCAGCCTCTCAAGTACTGGGATTACAGGTGTGCCACTTCATTTTTCTTTTAAAGTTTTTTTCCAAAAGTCTATTAAGATTAGATTTTTAAAACTTTATTACAACAATGTTTCTTTCATCTTTGGTGTGTAAAAATGAAATGGTTTGTTTGTAGGTTCTGTCTCGGCCTTAGTGTCTGACCTGAGGCCCCGAAGCCCCTGCACACTTCCCGACCCCACGCAGGCCGGCTCCACCCGCTGAGGGCAGGGTCTTCCCTCGCAGGACTCTGGCATCTGCCCGCCTGCTGTTTCACCTTCCCCTTGGTTTTCTATAAACGGGCCTGCTCAACATGAAAGCACTTGGCAGAAACCACCGGTGACTCTGGCCAAGATCCTTTCACTGCTGCCTTCTCTGAGAAGCAGGCTGCTCTGACACGAAACGAAAGAGCGGAGCGGGGTGCTGGTGGGGCTGAAGGCGGGAGGCCAGGCTGGGCGAGCGGTGCTGGGCGAGCGGTGCGACCCAGTGCCGTCCCGAGCCAGGCCTCAGGAAGGAGGGCTCCTACGCAGCAGACCTGCTGCCATCTCCCCTGTCCCTGCCTTTGATCTTCCTGAACTCGTAAGGAGCAAGTGCAGTGACGATGACAGCGATGTTGATGGTGTTGTTAAAACCTTTACAGGCAGCACATGGTGATCGGAAGGCTCTAGCCTTGGAGGGAGGCAGCCTGGGTTTAAACTCGAGCTCCTTTACTCCTCAGCTGTGAAGGTCAGCAGATGGCTTTCCTTTCCCGAGCCTCTGTGCCTCTGTACAGTGGGAGCGGTAGTGCCTGCCAGAGGGTTGATATGAAGACCAAATGACACCACGCTGGGAAGCGACTGATATGGTTGCTGGGCCTCAGGAATTTTCACTCAATTTGTCCATCCCACTCCTCTCCCTAACCTTGTGACTTTAAAGGGACTGGGATTGACTCTTAATTACTCTAACACAGCCTGGCTGGAGTGAAGGACTAGGCCAGGTGCTGTGGACCCCCCACAGGGAGCGGGAGCATCAGACCGGCCATCACAGTGGGTGAATTCCTGGCTCGGTGGCACAACTGACTTTTTATGTGGAGAGAGCAGTTAATGATCTGTGCCTTGGTTTACTCCTCTGTAAAATGGAGGAAATACCTGTTTCAACTGCTTTATAGGGGCTCTGTGTGGTGGTTGGATTTGATTGAAGTAACAGAGGACAAAGCACTTTTGCACAGAAGGAACTACACTATGCAACAGGCAGCGTTCGTAATATGTTAGAAGGAGATAATAGTATTTCATGTGTTATAAGGATTCTGTGCAACAGTGCTTGTAAAAATGCTAACCCAGTGCCTGGCGTGTAGTAAGTGCTCAACGAGTGTGAGCTGTTGTGGGTGTTGGTGTTAATCATCAGTATCTTAAGAAGTCTGATGCAGATGGAAAAGATGAGCCTGCAGGTAGACTGTTTCCAGGGGCACTTCGTACCTACAATATGGTAAAAAGTTAGTAAATATTTTCATTGACTGATTCATTTGAAAAGAAGTCAGGAATTGATAGTAAAAATCGTAGTAACACAACCAACATTTGCATAGCAAATAACCAGTTGAAAACGTGCTTATATATTCATGATTTTGTTTAACCCTCACAACTACTTTCTGAGGAAAGGACTGGCAGCCTCGTTTGATAGATGAGGAAACTGAGACTGAAAGTGGGGAAACGACTTGCACGTTATCACAGCGTTACCCTGGATATCTTCCCTCCTCTCCATCCACGTCCCTGTGCCCATTTCTGCTAGAGGAGGCTTGCAGCTGGAATGCTGTAGGCCGTGCGCCCTACCCACGCAAGGCAGCTGCAGGGGGCAGAAGTATCTCAGGCTTGTGGCTGGCTCAATGAGGAGGACCAGGCTGCCGTTCTGAGTCCAGCCTCTCTTCCAGTGTCTGGCAGCCCCAGAAGCTTTGCTTTTCCAGCTGAAAAAATCTGCAGCTGTTGCTATGGTGAGAGCCAGGCCGCTGCTCTGCCTGGACCAATTGCTGCAAGTCCTCTTAGCTTTGGCTCTTTCCAGTGCAGTTAGTTCCCAGGTCCCGGCCAAGGCCTGCGGTTGGCAAATAAAGATGTCAAACAGCCGCTGTGCTGCTGAGCACGCAGACCCGGGCACCATGCTCTTGCCCTCTAAGCCTCCTGCCTTCCTTCCCCTGTGGATGGGGGAGGCTGCAGCACCCACCAACTTATATTGTGTTTTGTTTTTCATTCTTAAGAGGGTGTACATGCTTACTGCAGAAAACTTGGTAAATATAGAAAAGCACAGCAAACTTTAGTAAGTACTTACTTAGTAAATATTTCCTGAGAACTTGATAATGTGCTGAGTCCTAGGTGAAATGTGACTGATTTAGACATGAATAATGTATTACCTATCTTCCCATCACTAAAAGATAACCACTGCTAATATTTTGGTAAGCTTCCTTCCAATTCTTAAAAAGCATGCAGTTTTTGTTTACATATTTTATAGATCATTTCACCTACCAGTATATAAACAGAATTTTGATTCTTGCTTTTCTTTCATTGAGGGATAACATGAGAATGTCTCCATGATAGCATAAGTATCTTGAAACATTGGAACAAATACTTCTTTTCTGATTACAAATATAACCCATACCTGTTATAAAACATTCAATAATTTCAAGGATACTGGAATGTTACTCCTATGTATATCTTCTTCATAAGAAAAATATACAGTCTTAGCCATTTTTAATGACTATATATATTCAAGACTTTCCCCATTCTGTAACTAGATTTTCTGATTTTTCATTATTAAAAATAAATCCAAGCTGGGCATGGTAGCACACGCTTGTAATCCCAGTACTTGGGAGGCTGAAACAGGAGGATCACAGGTTCGAGGACAGTATTACTCAGCAAGTATTAAGATTCTCATCAACTTAGTGAGACCCTGTTTCAAAATAAAAATAAAATAGGGTTGGGGGTGTAGCTCAGAGGTAGAATGCCTCTGAGTTCAATCCCCAGTACCAAAAAATAAGCAAATAAATAAATAAAAGCCATGGTAAATATATTTGCATATAGAATGTAACATTTTTTCAGATCCTGTTCATATGATAGTTTTCCAGTTGAGAGATTTGCAGGCTAAGTGGTATGAATATTTGCATCATTTGAATTCCTATCAGTGATCTATGAGCTTATCCATTTCACTATAGCTTGCTGGCATTGAATATTGTTAATTAAAAGCCACAACATCAGCCAGGCATGTTGGTGCATACCTGAAAACTCAGTACTTGGGAGGCTGAGACTGGAGGATCACAGGTTCGATACCAGCCTCAGCAACTTAGTGAGACCCTGTTTCAAAATAAAAAATAAAATAGGGCTGGAGGTCTATTTCAGAGGTAGAACACCTCCGGATTCAATTCCCAGTACCAAAAAAAAGAAAAAATCCTGTCAAATTTTGCTAATTATGATAGCTGAACTATACTTGCTTTAATTTTCATTATTTTAGTCTCTATTGAATTTCCATGTTTGTTAACCAGATGTACTTCATCTTTTTTTCAAGGCATTTTTTTTCTCCTTAACTCTTGGGATCTTAATATTCTTTTTTATATATATTCATTTATTGGTGCATTGTAATTATACATTTTGATAAGTGTCAGGGTAGCAGAATCATACTTACACACATTGCTCATTTAGCCCTCCCTCAAATCCTACCCTAGTCCCTCCCCCTTCCCTTCCCTTTCATGCTCAGCATAGTGATTGAGTCTTATAAGTTTGTGTCTGTACATCATGTGCCTTAGTGTGTTTCCCTCCACCCCCCTCCCAACTCCCTCAGTTAAGTCACCTTCTTTGTTCATCTAAAGTTTTCTTCTTCTTTGTCTGGAGTCCCTTCTAAGTCCCATTCTATCTAGTTTCCACATATTAGTGAGAACATCCGACTTTTCACTTTTTGTGACTGACTAATCTCACTTAGTATAATGTTCTCTAGTTCTCTCCATTTCCCTGCAAATGATGTAATTAATATTCTTTTTACCAGTTCATCTGAAGACTTTCTAAAGTGGTAGAGCAGCTGAGGTGTAAGACATCCTGGAGGCTCATGAAGAGACAGGCTGGCGTCTCTGCATCGTCTAGTAGTGAAGAACGTTGGCTGTGGAATCAGACTACTGTGGCCTACACTTTGGCACTGCGGCTTGCTAGCTGTGTGTCCTGTATAAGTGGCGCACCTGTCTCAGCCCCTCGTCTGCAAAATGGGGATAATAATAGTATCTGTTTCATGGCATTGCTGTTAGCAGTCAATAAGGACATACATGTATGTATAGATTTCTTTAGTACAGCGCCCAGCTGGCACTCTATTCATGTGAACATTTGTCACTGTTACCATTTCCCAGATAACTGTCACATGTTTCTGGACCTTTGTCCTGTTCGCCCTCTGCAGCACCAGTCACTGAGCTGTCTCATTTTGTTCTTGCAGATCAGCCAAATGGCCGATGACACAGTTGCCGAGCTAGACAGGCATCTGGCAGTGAAGACCAAAGAGCTCCTTGGATGAGAGTCCATCAGGGCCCAGCCACACTCCAGCCGGTTTTTCGTGGTCCCATAGGTGGCAAATTGGCACCCTCCACCCCCTGCCCCTCCATCACGTGGAAGGCTCTCACCAGGCTGTCAGTCCATGGGGCCCAGCCTTCCAGGGACACACTCAGATTTGTTCGCTCTCTTCTTCCCTCCCCCATTCTTCTGGTGTGGGTGGCCCCCAGAGAATGTCTGTTGCTGGCAGAAGGCTTTTGCCTTGACGGTGATGTCACCAAGGACTGGACCGTTGGCAGGCTTTGCACCACCTGCTCCTCTTCTTAGGAGCCGCCTTTTCAAGCAGTGAGTCAGGCTGTCCCTAATGTTAACCTCTGCTCCGGCCGATATGGGCCTTCGCCTGTGACTGGACCCCTTTGCTAGAGGCCCATTTTTACCAAAGGATAAAATCTAAATAAACTGAAAAGAATAACAAGTACAAAGGAAAGGATAAAGTTGGTTTGGATGGGTGATCTCCAAGGACCTGTATGTGCAGCAGCGGAGAACAGCGCTTTTGCCCGAGTCGTCCTCACGCATGTTCCTGGACCACCCTTTCCTCACCGTCAGGCCAGGCTGGGCCTGCTCATCCCGAGTACCATGCCCTCTGGGAATTCCTTCTTACCCCTACCTCGGACCCCCATTATTGGCTCTCATACCTCAGTTCAAATAAATTACTTTTATTTGAACCCTAATTATTTTTGCTAATTAGTCTGTATCCTGGTGTAATACTTAGAATATTGTGGGCATTCAGATTGCTTTGTGAATAAATTGTGCACAGAAGCTATTCAAGAAATGCCGGCTTCTTCTCTTTCTGGGGCTTCTTCTCTTTCTGGTCTTAAGTCTTCCTGTCATTTCCCACTCCTGCCCTTGTCCTCAGCATTTACTTGGTAATCAGATACCTTTCCCCAGGGCAGATCTGTTGTTGACAGATAAGTGGTTTATTGTGACCCATCTTTGGTGCTGAGTTAAGTTAGTACCTCTCCCAATTATTTTTGCATTCGTTCGTTCATTCATTCATTCATTCATTCATTCAGGATATAGTCATTATGAGCTAGATTCAGCTCTAGGGCTTATTTGTGATCTTCACAGTAAACCTGATACATTTATATTACCTCCATTTACAGACAGGAAAACGGAGTGGTCCTGATGGCACATGCCTGTGGTCCCAGCTACTACGGAGGCTGAGGCAGGAGGATCACAAGTTCAAGGCCAGCCTCAGCGACTAAGCAAGATGCTGTCTCAAAACTGTAAAAAGAATAATAAAAAGAGCTGGGGATGTAGCTCAGTGGTGAAGTGCCCTCCCTGGGTTTAATCCCCAGTACAAAAAAATCAAGAACAAGAAACCAAAATCAACAAAAAAAGGAAAACTGAGATTTGACAATATTAGGCAACTAATCCCCCAAAACACACAGCTGGAGAGTGGCCGAGGGTTTTCATCTTTTACTGTCAGTCTCGTTTGACTGCCCGGTTGCACAGCCAGCAAGAGGCAAGGCTGGGATTCGCACTGAGGCCTGATTCCCACCATTGGCAGAGGGAAAAGACAGACTGCTTTTTCCTACCGTACTCTCCCATTCAGCAATGGTACACTTCTGTGACTATGTATGTGAGCCTTCACCCACACACAAGTTCTCCAGTGGCCACTAGCTGGGTATCTTACACTGTAATTCAATTCTGATGTTGTCTCCCTGGAGACAGGTGTAGGGCTCAGGCCCACAAAACTGCCCCCACTTCCAAAGCCAGGCACAAGTCTGGGCCCCCTGTACTTCTGATCAACTGGCTACAAACTGGTGTTCTAACCCCTCCTTTGCTTCAACTAATTGGCTAGCAGGGCTCACAGAACCCAGGGAAACATGTTTCCTGGTCTATTATAAAGGGCATAGATGAACAGCCAGATGAAGAGCTGCACAGGGAGGTGTGGGGAGTGTTACACCGAGTTTCTGTGGCCTCTGGGCCCACCCGCCTCCTAGCACTTCCATGTGTTCAGCAACCCAGAAGGAGCCCCTGCCTTCTGCTGCCTTTGTAAGCATTTAGTGAGCACCAGTTGTTTACCAGGTTGTACTATGTGCCAGGAATTTAAAAAAAATGGGTAAGATGTGACCCATCTTTGAGCAGTGCCTAGCCCACTGAGCTCAAGTGTGTTGGGTGGAAGGGTTTGGTCCAGTTTTCCCAGGTGTCTACTTCAGAATGGAACCGGTTTGGCGGTAGGAGGCCCTGGCTGAGTCCCTTTGAAGCAGCATCCAACTTGTCCCTGGAGTTGCAGTTTGCTCTGCTGGAACCTGCTGTGAGAGCCATGAGGATTCCAGGTCAGGATTAGGTCGATAAAGGGAACTAGCCATCCCCTGCCAGGTTTACCTGTCCTCGCTCATTACCTGCCTCCATTCATTCATGTGCCCTTCCTGGCCATCACACGGTCATTTGGAAGTCAGCTGGGGGAGCACAGGGGTACAGAGAGCAATCAAGGAGCCCCTTTTGGGGCGAGCCACATGGCAGGGGCTTCGCAACAGTCTTTCATGAGTGGCCGAAATCCCCCACTCACTGCAAATGTGCCTCTCAAAGATGCAGGATTTTTTAATAAACAGAGGAAATGATAAATTATGTTGTAACTCCACTCCAAAGGCATTTGGTTCTTAACAGCCAAATCCTCTGTAGTCTTTAAATAAACAAAAACTTATTTGGTGAACAGACGGGGGAAAAATGAAAGATTTTCTGTACTTGGGTTGCACATGTCAACAATTTCTCTCCTGTGTGTATGTTGGCCAAAACCGTATATCATGATAAATGAATACAGGGAAGTCTTGAGCCCAGGGCAGTCAGACAGCTCCGCAAATGGCTTTCAGCTGACTGCTCTATTTCGGTTGACATTTATCAAAGCGTTTCTCTGTTGCCCTGTGTCAGGGCTGCAGTGGTGGCAGGGACGAAAGGAGACTACCTGTTTGGATATGCACTGAGTAATGAGGATGCTGGAGCAATTTCCCCTGTCCCTCCGCAGCCTCTCCCTTAACAAAGTCAAAGTTGGGTATGGAAATTCCACACTTGCCAGACAAATTAACCACCTCCTCTGTTCAGTTCAGCGGCTCTCAAAGTCCCATGAAAAATTAAGGCCAAAGAACTTTCCCCCCCCACTATCTTCTCATATGTATATTGGAAATTACAAAGAAATGAACATAAAAAGCTATAACTTTCATTCTTACTCCCCATCCCATTTAAAATTAGTTGTAAGCCTAGCATGGTGGTACATGCCTGTAAATCCCAGTACTTGGGAGGCTGAGACAGGATTGCAGATTGGAGGCCAGCCTCAGCAATTTAGCTAGACTGTTTAAAAAAAAAAAAAGGCTGGGGGTTTAGCTTAGAGGTAGAGTGTCCCCAGGTTCCAGCCCCAGTTTAAAAAAAAAATTGTATGTCCTTCCAGACCTTTCTCTGGACATATATAATTTTTAAAAAGGAGGGAGGGGAAGCCGGGCGTGGTGGCGCACGCTTGTAATCCCAGTACTTTGGGAGGCGGAGACCGGAGGATCCGGGTTCGCGGCCAGCCTCAGCTACTTAGTGAGGCCCTCCGCAACCTCGCGAGACCCGGTTTCAAAGTATAAAAAATAGGGCCAGGGGTATAGCGCGGAGGTAGAACGCCCCTGGGTTCAATCCCTGGTACCGCAAAAAAAAGGAGGGAGGGGAACTGTTCATATTCTGAAGTTTGCTTTTAACCCCAAAACAATCTTGGCCATTTACCCATGTTATGTACATATAGATACAATTTATTCTTTTGTTGAAATGTAGTATATCATTATATGGATCTACCATTACTTATTTCACTCTTACCCCTATGATATTTTCTAACAATCCAATGATTGGATGATGTTTCTATTTAAAAATTTTTGGAGGGGGTGGATGAAAAAGGACCCCAGTTCTAAGATGATCTGATAAATTCTTATCCTCCTGCAACCTCCGACTAATATTTACTGAATGCCTACTGTGAACTAGGTACCATGCTAGATAGACCCTTTACATGTGTACTACATTTAAGCATACCCTAGTTGTTGTAGTTATTACTATTACCTGTGTTTACATGCGAGAAAACTGAAGTTCAGAAAGGGTATTTAACTTGCCCATGGCCACACAGCTACTTAGTGCCACAGTGACATTTCAAACCCAGATCTAACTTTGAAGTGAGTCCTTAATCCACACGCTTCACTGGTCACTCACTCCGAATGTGTGTCAAACTGTTCTGGGCCTGGAAGGCCTGTAGGAGAAGCAGAAGTATTTATCTATTTGCAGTGATAGGGATTGAACCCCTGCATGCTTTACCACTGAGCTACACGCCTGGCCCTCTTTATTTTTTTAATATTAAAACAGGGTCTCACTCAGTGGCCTCAAGCTTGTGATCCTCCTTTCTCAGCCTCCCAAAGTACAGGACTACAGGTGTGCAGCACCGCACACTAGAAGTCTTATAAAACATTAGAAAGTAGTTTCTAATAATAAAAAAGTAAAATAGCACAGAACCTGGCACATAGTAAACTCTGAAGAAGTGGTATCTTATGGAGACAGTAAAGATTATATATTCATACCCACCTGATTGGCAGGCTTCTTTAAAACCTGTCAGACAGAGAACCAGGGCATGAGCAAAATGACAACAAAACAGTGAATAATGATGACAACAATAATTGAAAGCATCAATGACTAATATTTGGTTGGTGATTTTAGTTTTCAAAGTACATCTGTATCCTTTATCCCACCAAAACCACTGGGCGAGACTTTGCAGTTAGGAAAAGACTATGATAAAAGCTTATACCTTCAAAAGCCACTTTTAATCGGGGCTTTCTTTGCCCTAATATAAGGTCACTTTTCATGATGTCCACTTGAAAAGGACAGTTCTCTGTTTTGGAGGTACACATTTTGATGTACGTATAGATGATGTTGTTTAGTTTTTTTATACCCTTATGTTTTGACCCTTTGATGGGTCTGGGCCTGGAAGTGGTGTGTTTCAGTCTCCTGTTAGGAACATTTCTATTTCTTCTTGCATTTTCCACTGTTTCTGCCTTTGGAGGTGCAGCTGTGTTGTTGGATGCAGAACTAGACTCCACGCGCCTACCTCTTTATTTCATGCAACGCTGAGTCTGGATTCTGCCTCAGTGTACATCAATATCGCAGCCCACAGCCCTTGCTTTTTGTTTGCATTTGCTTCATGTATCTTCCCCGCACCTTTATTTTTAACCTATCGGAGTCACTATGTTTGGGGTGTGTTTCTTTTAGAGTTGGATTTTTTTCTATGAACCATTGTTTAAGTCTTTATTTATTTATTTATTTTTGTGGTACTGGGGATTGAAGCCCAGGGGCATTCTACCTCTGAGTTAGATCCTCAGCCCTATTCTATTTTTATTTTGAAACAGGGTCTCACTAAGTTGCTGAGGCTGGCCTCTAACTTATGATCCTCCTGTCTCAGCCTCCCAGGTACTGAGATTACAGGAGTGCACCACCACGCCCGGCTTTTTCTTGTTTTTTAATTGTGGTAAAATATGCTTATCTCATTCATCATTGTAACCATTTGTAAGTGTACAGTTCAGTTGTGTTAAGTATAGTCACAGTGTTGTAAACCCATCTCCAAAACTGTTTTGACCTTGCAAAACTGAAACTCTTCACCCATGAAAAACGAACTCCCCGTTGCCTCCTCTGCCCAGCTCCTGGCACCCACCATTCTACTTTCTGTCTCTGTAAATTTGATTATTCTAGGAACCTCATGGAAGTGGATGATACAGTTTTTGTGACTGGCTTATTTCACTTAGTAGTGTCATGTCCTCCAGGGTCGTCCATGTGGTAGTGAAGTGCCAAGTTCGTGATCCCACCAAAGACCACCAGGAGCCGATTCTGATGCAAAACACACGAGGGTCTTTTATTCAAGCTCGAGCTTGGGCTCCTACCATGCACCAACGCAGTGGTCACAGGGAGAAGCCCCTTGCTCTCCGAGAACAAAGCTTTTATCCCCCAAGGAGGCAGCCCACCCCACCTTTACATTGATAGGTTAGTTTAAAACATAAGCTTGTTGGCGTTCTCAGGTTGGTTTAATTTTCGCGCCTTAGGTTGGGGTCATCGTTAGGGAAGACTTAACCTTATATGGTGACCTTTTAACTGATTGGTTGGGCCCACACTACCTTTCCCAGGAATGTCCAGGATGGGTGGGGGCCTTCTAAACCCAGGTGTGCTTGACACCGATTGGCTGTTTCTAGGGGTTGCTAGGGACAAGATCGGATTAGCATACTTAATGGTTTATGGGGCAACAGGCTATAGAAACTTAACTTCTAGAAAACAGATACTTAGGCCTATCTTACTTAAAGCTTTAACTAAAGCCTGTCATAGCTTCACTTGGTTCTTCAGTAGCATTAGATCAGAATTTCTTTTTCTTCTAAGGCTGAATATTCTAGTGTATGTACACATGAAACTGCTATTAATAGATGACTTAAACTCATTGCCATTTATTAATAATACTGATATGTTTAGAGAAGCCATTTACTCTTTCTTTAAATTCAATATTAACTAAGTGATTCGGTGTCTCGACCCTCTGCAGATTAGTAGCTAGAGACGAGATTGAGAAGAAGGGTTGTTTCTACATAGAAGTTCAGTTTTCATTGAACAAACAAGTTAATGATTCTTGTCTCATATTCCATTTTTCTGGACTCAGAAAAGAATCTACCATGTGCTGTTAAGTTAGATCAGCCTGAAACACGGCCCTTGTCATCTTACTCTTCTACTCAGAAGCCTTCAGCGGTCACCCTTTGCCTATGGAATTACATAACTGTCGCCTGGCCTTCGGTGACTTCTGCAGTGTGGACCTGAGGTATCTAACTGTGTCGTAGCTCTCACAGCTATCCTGATGCCTTCAGTGCCAGAGCTAAATGGAATTAGCAGCTGCTCTTTCCCACCTCCAAGCCTTCTCATAGGCTTTTTTTTTCCTAGTATGTGGTCCCTTAAATCCCTGTCCCACCCAAGAAGCAAAATTTATCTGTACTCCACAGCCCTCTTAGTCCCCATCCTTCCTTCATCCATTTCTCGTGGTGTTTCTCCCGCTCCCTAGATCTGCACTTGCCTCTTGAGCATCTCCACGGCCCTGGTTTGCTCGCCCTTCTGCTCCTTTCTCAGGGACAGCATCAACCTCACCCAGGTGCCAGTCCAGGACATTGGGACCCACTTTTTTTTTTTTTTGGTACTGGGGATTGAACCCAGGGATGTTTTATCTCCAACCTATACCTATTTTTATTTTTTAATTTGAAACAGGGTCTTGCTCAGTTGCTGAGGGCCTCACTAAGTTGTCAAGGCTGGCCTCAAACCTGTGATCCTTCTGTCTCAGCCTCCCAAGTACTGGGATTACAGACATGTGCACCCAGCTTGGGAGCCACTTTTGTCTGTCTCTCACCCCCATCCAAGAAGTCACCCAGTATTGTCAATTCTTCCTGCAAAGTACCGCTCTTTTCCGGTGGTGCTTACTGAGGAACAGATGTGGCAAAGTCCCAGGCAGGCCTTGCCTGGGCTCTGAGCGCTGGGCCCTGCCTCAGAGGTGGATGCCACTAAGCCTAGGTAAGCCTGGTGTGAGTCTCTTGCTAGAAAGTGCCCTGCTGCACATCTATAATCCCAGTACTGGGAGGTTGAGATAGGATTGTAGGTTCAAGGCCACCCTCAGCAATTTAGACTAGTAACTTAGCAAGATCCTGTTTCAAAAATAATAAAAGGGCTGGGGTGTAGCTTGGAGGTAGAATGCCCCTGGGTTCAATTCCCAGTACAAGAAGGAAGGAAGGAAAGGAGGGAG
>PVJS01010642.1:29951-47668 GCA_004027185.1 Glis glis | reverse complement strand
TCTCTCTCTCTCTCTCTCTCTCCCTCTCTCTCTCTCTCTTTCTCTCTCTCTCTCCCTCTACTTAGTGAGGCCCTCCTCAACTTTGTGAGACCCGGTTTCAAAATAAAGTATAAAAAATAGGGCCGGGGGTGTAGCGCGGAGGTAGAACGCCCCTGGGTTCAATCCCCATACCACGAAATAAATAAATAAATAAATATTTGAAACTGGCTGTGGTGACACACGCTGGTAATCCCAGTACTTGGGAAGCTGAGACAAGAGGATCGCAGGTTCGCCGCCAGTCTCAGCTACTTGTGAGGTCCCCTGCAACTTAGTGAGACCCTGTCTCAAAATAAAGAATAAAAAATAGGGCTGGGAGTGTAACTCAGAGGTAGAATGCCCCTGGGTTCAATCTCCAGTGCCACAAAAATAAATACATAAATAAATAAATATTTGAAAATGAATGAGAATTAAGAAGATACGACTATGCTGAAAGAGCTACTAAAATAGGTATTTGGAAGAAAGCAGATTGAACCTAGAAGGAAAGCCAAAAAGAAGTGAAGCTAAAAGCAAATTAATTGCTAAACATTATATAAATCTATATAAATAGTGACCTAAAAAAAAAAAGACTGATTGGTTGTGGAATAAATAACAAGGACGATTTACAAAAGTAGACAACTAAATGGAAGAGGGAAAGGAATTAGACTAGGGTAAAAGCACTTAAAGAACTTCCAGTTATTCAGGAAAAGAGAGAAGGTAATTAAATTTAAATTGTTAAATCAATTAAATGTGTTCCTATGTAAGGATAATTACCAAAAGAATAGAAATACAGTCTGTGATTCCCATACTAGTTGGAAGAAGAAAAGGGAATTTTAAAAACAAGCAATCTGATATAAACCAGAAAAGGGGGAGAGGTTTTAAGTAAAAAATACAAAATGTTAAAAGTTATTTCAAATATTTCCATAGTATCAAATAATACAAATGGACCTCACACATGTTTTGAAAGACTGATTTAAAACAAATCCAGTACTGTATCTGCTAAGAGACACTAAAACATAATAGCATGGCTATCAAGACACCAGCTGCATTTTTTGCAGAAATTGATAAGCTCATCATAAAATTTAAATGAAAATACAAGGAATACAAAATAGTCAAAACAGTCCTGAAGAAAAAAAAGGACAAAGCTGGTCACACTTCCTGATTTTAAAAATTATGACAAAGCTGCAATAATCGAGACAATTTGGTATTAGCATAGGAACAGAAGAAAAGATCAATGGAATAAAGGTGAGTCCAGAAATGAGCTTGTGCCTTTATGGACAACTGATTTTTAGCAAGAATGCTATGACAATTCAATAAGGAAAGAAGTCTTTCAACAAGTGGCACAACAGCTGGATATCCACATGTAAAATGACAGTTCAACCCTTACCTCACAACATGTACAAAAGTTAACTCAAAATGGATCCAATGTTTAAATATGAAAGGTAATACTATCAAGACTCAGAAGAAAAAATAGAAGTAATCATCATGATTTGGTTTAGTTAATAGTTTCTTACACATGACACTAAAAGCATAAACAACAAAAGAATATGTTGGATGTCATCAACGTTAAAAACTTTTGCCTATTTTATTTGTGTGTGTGTGTGTGTGTGTGTGTGTGTGTGTGTGTGTGTTTACTGAGGATTGAATCCAGCAGCATTCTACCTCTGAGCGACCCCCACAGCCCAATTTCTTTCTTTCTTTTTTTTAAACAGGGTCTCACTATGTTGCTAAGGGTTTCTCTTCATTGCTGAGACTGCCCTCAAATCTGTGATCCTTCTGCCTCAGCCTCACAAGTACTGGGTTTACAGGTATGTGCCACCACACCGGGCACTTTTGCCCTATTTAAAGAATACTATCGACAAAGAGAAGACAATCTACAGAATGGGAGAAAATATTTTCAAATCATGTATCTGATAAGAGAACTTAACAATAAAAAGAGAAATAGGCCAATTAAAATCTGAGCAAGAATTTGAATGGATATTTCTCTCAGGAAGACAGTTGAACAGCCAATAAGCATATGAAAAGATGCTTAATATAACATTGGTCATCAGAGGTATCAAAAAAAAACATAATGAGACACCACTTCATACCCGCTGGGATAGCTAAAATGAAAAACAAAAACAATACCAAGTGTTGACGAGATGTCTTCAGAGTGGAGTCCTCATGCACTGCTGGTGGGAATGTGAAGTGGTATAGCCACTTTGGAATATAGTTTGGCAGTTCCTCAGCATCTCCTAAGTAGAGCTATTCTGTAACCCAGCAATTCCATTTCTAGGTCTATACCCAAGAGAATTGAAATCATAGGCCCACACAAGAACTTGTATATGATAGACAAAGAGTAGAAACAACCCAAATTTCTGCCAATGCATCAGTCCCCCCTTATCCACGGTTTTGCTTTTTTAGTTAACTGCAATCAACCACAGTCCAAAAACATTAAATGGAAATTTTCAGAAATAAACTATTTAAAATAACCCTTATTATATTATATTGTCATAATTGTCTACTTATCATTAGTTATTTTTCTTAATCTTTTTCTATAGCTAATTTATAAATTAAACTTTACCACAGGTATGCATGTATAGGAAAAAACATAGTTATACACAGGGCTCTGTACTGTCTAAAGTTTAAGGTCTTGGAATGTATTCCCAATGGATAACAGGAGAACTGCACATACAATGGAATATTATCCAGCTGTTAAAATAATGAAGTACTAACAAATGCTACAATATAATTCTTGATACCATTATGCTAAATAAAAAGTGAAAATTCAGACCAAAAAAAGCCACATGTTATATGATTATATCTGAAATGTCCAGAAAAAGCAAATCCGTAGAGATGGAAAATAGATTAATAGTTGGTTTCCAGTGACTAGGAGGAGGTGAGATATGGACACTGGCTGCTCATGGGCAGGGGGTTTTCTTTGGGAGTGATGAAAACCTGCTCTGAAAGTAGATAGTAGTATTAGTTGCACAACTTTGAATATGCCAAAAAAACCATTATATGCAACACTTTAAAAGAGTTACTTGTATGGTACATAAATTATGTATTAATAAATATATAATTAAAAATTAATGACATGGAGAAGTTGAAAGTAAGGAGCTGGAATACAATATAGTCATAATTATTAACAAAAGATACCTAATGTGGCAATATAAAAGCTAGGAAAGAAGTAGATAGTCACCAAATAGTATAATTAGAGGCGGGAAAAGTTGTTCCTCAATGCTAAAGAAATAATCCACTCAGAATGTATAAGTCCTCAGCCTATATAGTCCTCAAATGTTTGCTTTAAAATACACAAAGTAACGCCGGGCGTGGTGGCGCACGCTTGTAATCCCAGTACTTTGGGAGGCGGAGACCAGAGGATCCAGGTTCGCGGCCAGCCTCAGCTCGCTCGCTCTCTCTCTCTCTCTCTCTCTCTCCCTGTCTCTCTCTCTCTCTCTCTCTCTCTACTTAGTGAGGCCCTCTGCACAACTTCATGAGACCCGGTTTCAAAATAAAGGGTAAAAAATAGGGCCGGGGGTGTAGCTTGGAGGTAGAACGCCCCTGAGTTCAATCCCCAGTACCACAAAATAAATAAATAAATAAATAAAATACACAAAGTAAAATCAGAATTCTAAGTAGAAACGCATGCAACTAACTATATTTTAAATAAAAAAAATAGGGTGGACCCAAAAATTAACAAAGAAATAGAAGAGTTGAACAACACAAATAATAGCCTTAACCAAAGAAACATATATTGAACCTGACATTGAATATTAAAGAGTACATACTGATTTTAAGTCTGAAACATTTATAAATATGATCACTTACTAGGTCACAAAAGAAGTCTTGAAAAATTAAAATAATTTCTATTTTACAAATCATATTCACTGATTAAAATATAATAACATATTAAATCAAATCACAAAAGGTAGCTGACTAAAGTTTGTAATCAATTGATAGGTATTAAAAAATTCACACTCTCCCATGAGCCTTTCTGTAACAATAGTTGTGATCTGATCTATGTCATTTGGATCCGTTTCTCTTTCTCTCTCTCCCTCTCCCTCTCCCTCTCTTTCTCCCTCTTCCTCTCCCTCTCCCTCTCCCTCTCCCTCTCCTTCTCCCTCTCCCTCTCTCTCTCTCTAATCTCTCTGTACTAAGAATTGAGAATGGGATCCAGGGGCATTATACCTTTGAGCTACACCCCCAGCACTTTTTTTTTTAATTTTAAAACAGGAAACAGGGTCTCACTAAGTTGCTGAGGCTGGCCTCAAACCCACGATCCTCCCTCCTGTCTCAGCCTCCCAAGTACTTGGATTACAGGCATGTGCCACCATGCCTGGCACTTTCTCTTTGTGTGTGTGTGTGTGTGTGTGTGTGTGTGTGTGTGTGCGCGCGCGCGCGCATGCGTGGTACTGGGGATTGAACCCAGGAGCATTCTATCTCTGAGCTATACCCCTAGCCCTATTTTATTTTTTGTTTTGAAACAGGGTTTCACTAGGTTGCTGAGAGTCTCACTACTTTGCTGAGAGTGTCCTCCAGCTTGTAATCCTCCTGTCTCAGCCTCCCAAGTACTGGGACTACAGGTGTGTGCCACCACAATGCCTGGCTCACTTTCTCATATTTTAAGGATATATATTGAGACTTATTTGGTCACTGGATAATGCACTTTTTCTCCATGCCATGTCTTGCAAGCTGCAGGTGTATATGAAGTGTTTGAGGAATAAATTAATGTAAACATTGCAGAAAGAATAGGGTAAACATCAACATCATCACAAGGAAAAAAAGTATCAGTGTTACCACCCATTTTTCAGCATATCCTTTTGGATTTAGACATTTAATGACTTCATGAAATTTTCCCTGAACTTCTAAGCCAGAGCTTCAAAGCAATTCTCTTCAAAATGTTTGTTAGCTTCTTTTATTTCTTGTCTTTTCACTTTAACCTGTCAATGTGAGCAGTTCCTTTGCCCATTTTGTCTAGTTCGTTCACTGTTTCATGGATCTTGATTTTACCGACTTTGAATCAACCACAAGGAAAGAAACAACTTTTTTAATATACTAAATGTTTAGTAGGTAGAAGTGCCACTCAGAATGTACATGTAAAAGCATTTACTATAATCAGTGAAGGATGTAGCCCTCAAAGCATTGTCAAACAGCTTAAATACTTTAATGATCATTCAAGGGAGGTTTGTATGAAGCACTCTTGGAATTCATGTTATGATGCTAAGGACTAAGTGGTCTTCTTTTTGTGACCTTTAACTTCAAGTTAATATTCAAATATTTCTTCCAGGATTCTGCGTATCTGTGTGCATGAGAACATATGGTAAAAAAGATACAGAAATATCGTTGTCAAAATCATTGATCTACAGCTCCAAAGACATTGTAGAACCATTATTTCTACACTGTTATAGGTAATAGCTTAAATTATCTGTATATTCGAGTATGAAGTAAAAGGGTTATTACAAGAGGAAATAAGATTATTGTTACAAAGTGAAAACTACTTTCTAGATATTAATAGAAAAATATCATTAAACAGCTGTCATAAATCAGGGAGATTTATGTTGAAGATAATAAATGTCTTTTCTACTTTGTTAAATATCAGAAACCAAAATGTACTAGTCAGTATTTGCTGAAGTGCTCAGTGTCCTGCCCCAAGCCTCAGATACAGTGAGATGTGGTGGAGAGAGCACCACAGACTCTGCGGTGGCAACATCCGCCTTGGAGCTAACCCTGGCACTTACTGGCTGGATCACTTTTGGCAAGTTGCTTGGCCACTCCAATATCTAGCAACAGTCTGGTATAAAGTAAACATTTAAATATTTGCTACCTAGCAAGGCAGGGTGGCACACACTTGTAATCCCAGTACTTGGGAGGCTAAGACAGGAGGATCACAGGTTCGCAGCCAGCCTCAGCAACTTAGCAAGACCTTCAGTAACTTAGTGAGATCCTCAGCAACTTAGCAAGACTCTGTTTCAAAATAAAACATAAAAATAGGGCTGGGAGTGTAGCCCAGAGGTAGAATGCCTCTGATTTCAATCCTCAGTACAAATACATATATACATACATACATAAATATTTGCTACCTAAATGAGCATTCTGCATTTCAAGGTTTTCTTTTGTTAAGTGATGCTAAAAAAATAACTACTACTTCTAAATATCTGGGGGAAGATTAAATTAAATAACATGCCACAAAGCATTCAACTGTGTTTGCCAATTAGTTGTCCAATCATTGTTTAACACTGGTCAGGGGGCCAAATTCTATGTTTTGTTTATAGCACACAACTGAGGGACTGGTCTTGGAGTAGTGTACTAGTTTACTTCAGCTGCTGTAACAAATTACTACAAACTTGGTAAAGCAACAGAAATTTATTATTATTGCATAGTTTGGTACAATAGATGTCTGTCTCTCATGAAGATACTTATCATTAAATTCAGGGCCCACATAATCTCAGATCATGTCATCTTATTATCATTACCATAATTACATTGATAAAGATCCTCATTCCAAATGAGGTCATATTCTGGGGTTCCAGGTGGACCTACCTCTTGGGGCCACTATTCAACCCACTATAAGAAGGCACTGCCATCTTTATCTATCTCATCTCTTCTACTTCTCTTCCATGGTCCCATAGCTGGTTTTCCTGTTATCTAGCCTAGTGCTATGCAGAGTAAGGGTCACAGTGTGACCCAACTAGCAAGACCTGAGAACTTACTAGAAGTACAAATTTTCATGCCCACCTTAGGCCTACTGAATCAGCAACTCTAGGGTGGGGCCTGGGAATCTGTTAAATAAGCTCTTTAGTTGACTCTCAAGCAAACTAAAGTCTATGAGGCACTGGTATAGTGCTCCCCCCATCTATAAAAATACTATATACATGTCACTGATTTTAAAGAAAACAAAGTAAATATTAATTCTTCTTTTGCTGGATATAAAAATCAGATAAATAAGGTGGTATATATGGATAGAGAGCATAAGCCATTTACTGAAAAGGAAAAATATATATTTAATAATGATTAGTATTGTTGACTAGAATGGTAAATGATAGAACTGCCTTTAATTGATTGCAAATAACAGAAGACTTAAAAACTGTGTTTAAAACATGAGATTTATGTTTTGATTTGACATTACCCATTTCTTCAAATCACTATTCATCTAAATAAAAACCTTTTTTATTTTTAAGCAAAAGGAACAAGTATACTAGGTATGTCAAATTTAAAGCTGTGTAAAATATAGATCCAGCATTCTATGCTCATAGAAAATATGTTGTGTAACTTTGAGAGTAATTGCCAGTCAATAATCACTTAAAGAACTACCTACTTTGACAGAATTTCCAAAAGTGAATCTTTGTGCTTTGAATAACGTGCACAAACTCCTTGTTAAAAATGATCACATAGAAGTTTTGAAAAGCCAGTATCCTCATTTCTCTTTGGAAAATCTGCTGGTGAAATCTGCCTGGAATGAGGATGAACACTAGTTTCATGCAGCATTATAAATGACAATCAGAAGCCGGGCGTGGTGGTGCACGCTTGTAACTGGGGAGGCAAAGACCGGAGGATCCAGGTTCACAGCCAGCCTCAGCTACTTAGTGAGGCCCTCTGCAACTTTGTGAGACCCGGGTTCAAAATAAAGTATAAAAAATAGGGCCGGGGGCGTAGCTCGGAGGTAAAACGCCCCTGGGTTCAATCCCTGGTACTGCAAAAAAAATAATAATAATAATAATAAATAAATAAATAAATAAATGGCAATCAGTACTTAATCTGAGTATTGGGAGAGTAAAGATAATACGGTTAAGTCTTCAGGCCTAGACAATGATCGATTCAACACTTCTTTGAAAAGTGGGGGTAGATTGAAATGATTATTTTCTGGCCCTATTTGAGACACTATTTCAACAGAAAGAACACAAATCTAGTGCTTTTTACATAAATATTAATCACCAATTGCTACATGCTTCAGACCAGTCCACGTTTGGTAGAGTTCAGCATTCCTATGAGCTCGGGACAGTATCAGAACCCAGTTCCTGGCAACATGACTTACAAATGTCTTGCTGTCCTTTGCATTCTCTCTTTAGCCATGTGCAAGTTCACAATAAAGCAATATGGGTTTCTCTGCTTGACTGTCTTTCCAGAGGAAACACTACAGTGTGTATATTCAAGCAGTGAGCTGAGACACAGGAGACTTTTTTTCTCCAGAAATAGAAGTTGGCCACCAGGCCCCCTTAAACAAAAGGCCTGAAAGGTTTTCTATTAATGACTCCAGTTGTGGCCAAGTACAGAAGAAACAGGAAACATCGAGGGGTTCTGTGGTTTGGTGGTTCACTGCTAGTTTGTTGTTGTTGCTTTGTTTTATTGTGTTTGTGTGTGTGTGTGTGTGTGTGTGTGTGTGTGTGTGTGTGTGTGTGTGTGTTGTGCTGGGGATGAGACCCAGGGCCTTGCACAGGCTACACAAGTGCTCTACCTCTGAGGGGCATGCCCAGCCACTCACTGTTAGTTTTTAAAATCTTGGATTTAAATTTATTTAATGGTATTTGACTATATCAAGGGTAGAACATAAAAATTCAGGGTTTTCTTTTCTCAATTTTTTTTTTTTTTTTTTTTTGCGGTACCGGGGATTGAACCCAGGGGCGTTTTACCTCCAAGTTACACCCCTGGCCCTATTTTTTTTTTATACTTTATTTTGAAACCCGGTCTCACGAAGTTGCGGAGGGCCTCACTAAGTAGCTGAGGCTGGCCGTGAACCCAGATCCTCCAGTCTCCGCCTCCCAAGTACTGGGATTACAAGCGTGCGCCACCACGCCTGGCTTCTTAATTTTTTAATAGGACAAATTTCACTCATATTTATAAAGAGCTTAAGAATAATAAGTATTAATCCAAAAAGGGTATCCAGAAAAGGAAGAATCCCATGAAAAGCATAACTTTTGGCACACTTGTTCATCTGACTGAACGTTGCCAGTAAATTATATTTGACCTTGAACTAGAGATTCTCTAAAAACCCAAGTCAGTTGAGAATAATTCTTATTTCTGTACAATTTTTTCTAAAGACATTGGATATTTCGACAAGGGGAGTGTTGGGAGAAAAAAGGAGATTTTCTAGAATTAGCATATTTCAATTAAATTTGTAAAAGGCGATGCACTGAAAACATTCAATGGTTATAGTGTACCCATATTATATTATTTTTCTGGACAAAAAAATAAATGTTGAGAACTTCATTATCTGTTCTATAATTTTTCTATCAACTTGATCAGTAAGAATAATCAGCCTGAATAATCAGCCTGATTCTTCAACCCACTGACCATTGTCAAATGTTTTAAGCATTTATCCTCAGCATATATATAAGATCTCTCCTATCTCCTGTCTGTTCAATCGTTACTCTAGGCAATAGCACAAAAATATTATTCTTTTAAAATTTGTGTCTGGATCAAACATTTTACATCAACTCTCAGATGAGTCCAGAGGAGAAGATGAAGGGTATTCTTGCACACAGGGTCATGGAAGGACATGGAGGATAGAGCTCGCTTTGTTCTGGGCGACTGCATTCCCCAGTGTGCTATGGCATATAGATTTAAGATGTGTACCTAACAGCAGCATTTCATGACACAGCAAATTATTTTTGGAAAAAAAGGAAGGTATGAAATACATAAACAAGAGAGATAAATAGCACCTCAAAGTCATTATACTTTTAAAGACATAAAAAGGTAATATTTCATATGTTTTTAAGGAAAGAAAATAGGCTTGTGTTGTTTTAACGTAAATGAAAAGTTGCAAAAACTTATGGACAGAAGTCAAATGTTTACAAATCTGAAATTAAAGACATAAATTCTAATATAAGTCAATTATATTAATTTTCATTGACATTGAGCAGTAGTTGCTACTATTAAGCATAAAGAGACCATTTAATATCCAGTGTAATAGCTACAATCTAAAAAATGTAAAGTCATTACTCAAATTCCTATTTCATGTTATATTAATAGCCACTCTATTGATCAGTAATATTGTTTTGGGATTTAATGCAATGGTATGAGGAAGGTGATGGTGAAAGAAAAATATTCCAAACTTTAGGAAAAACATGGATTTTCTGTGTCGCTTGATGTTGGAGACACACTTCCAAGTGTCTTTGGATCAGAGAGAAAGGATTATACTCAAAATGAATATAATCAGCAAAATAAATGGAATAAAGCTGCATAAACATAATCATTAATCCCTCAAAATAAAGGACAATATCTGGAAGCTATTCTTCATGTGCTAGCAGGGACTCAAGTTGAAGAGATTTTTGTTTCTTAATAAAAGAGCAAATACATTTTGTGGAATTCTCTTCATTGTCTTCTGGGTCAAATTTGAAATATAGAATAGAAACAGGGAGAGTTAAAGTTGAAAAGTTTTGAATTTCTGGACTCTGTGACACCAGATTTTAAGTATAGTCATCCTTTAGTGCCTGCAGGGAATTGGTTCCAGGACTCCCCATGGATACCAAACTCCATGGATGCTCAAGTTCCACATCTAAAATGGCATAGCATTTGGTATATAGCCTATGCTATCCTCTCATATACTTTATATCATCTCTAGATTACTTATAATACTAAATACAGCACAAATGCTATGGAAATAGTTATTATACTTTTTTTAGGGGAGGATGGCAAGGAAAAATATCTATACATGTTTAGTATAGGCACAATTACAAAAAAATGTTTTTCCATCTGTGGTTGCTTGAAGCCATGGATGCAAAACCCATGGATATAGACGGCCAACTTTATTAACAACCTCAAAGTAAATTAATCCGAAGTGAATCTTTAAATGGGTATTATGTATAAAGAAACAAAAATTAAAACAAAACCACTCATTATAAATGGTGACATTCAGAAAGAATACTTTGTTTTTCCGTAGTAAGGATGAAACAATTCTAAAAGAGAGAAAATTATTTATAGAAATGAATTTCTACTTAATCAAGCACCAGATCTGCATAACTAAACTTTGGATTTTCTCAGACAAACCACTGGTTTAGGACAGCATCACCAATATCCATCTCCACTTCCATCTTCTACAGCACCCGTTCAGAACTGCAACCTGGGCAACGACTGGCAGTCAGCAACGCTGATGGACAAGTCCTAGATGAGCCCAAGCCTCTCCCACTACCTGCCTGGGAACTTGGAGAACAGCATGGCTCTTATGCTAGGAAACTATCATTTTATCTCCAGGGTAGAAAAACAAAGGAGTTTTCAACTCCGTTGTGTTCACTTCTGATGCACATTTCCCCCATGCTCCCCAGATCCTCCCACCCCAATGGCTATCTTATAAGAACTACAAGGACAGTTTGGCTGAAGTTAGGTCCATGGACTGAAAGTCAAATAAAAATGAAGGCTAAGCAAATATACAGCCCCCAAAAAGCCTTTTTTTTTTTTTTTTTGCAGTACCGGGGATTGAACCCAGGAGCGTTCTACCTCCGTGCTACACTCCCGGCCCTATTTTTTATACTTTATTTTGAAACCGGGTCTCACGAAGTTGCGGAGGGCCTCACTAAGTAGAGAGAGAGAGAGAGAGAGACAGGGAGAGAGAGAGATAGAGAGAGCTGAGGCTGGCCGTGAACCCGGATCCTCTGGTCTCTGCCTCCCAAAGTACTGGGATTACAAGTGTGCGCCACCACGCCCGGCTCCTTTTTTTTTTTTTAATTAAAGAGCAAATATAATCATCCACACCAGAAAACAGGTACTCTATGAAGCAAGGGCTCCTTGATTGTCTTCATGAACGGTGCATAAAAGGCTCTAGAATGAAATATTAATCTACTTTCTCTAATTTTAGTATTTTACTACTACTACTTGTTATTCTATAGAATTCCTATAGACTGTAATTCAAGTTAAAAGAGGCAAATTTTGCAATGTCATCAAGCAGGTTCAGTTATGAATTTGCAAAAGAGTATCTTGTTAAAAAGACTCTTCTAAAAGGCTTTTTTTTTACATTGACTACAGATTTTGAGAATAGGGCAATTGAAATCAGTATGAAAAGAACATCCTATGTTAAGGTTTCCATTGATGATTGAAAGTGATAAATAATTTTCTATATTAATATATATTTGCTTTATATATAGTTTAAAATGAAAATGTACAACAAAACAGTGCACTTACATTTAAAAATTTCCATAAGAAAACTTTCTGATATGAGGAAAATATTCTCTATTTTTTTTTTTTTTGCGGTACCGAGGATTGAACCCAGGGGCGTTCTACCTCCGCGCTACACCCCTGGCCCTATTTTTTTATACTTTATTTTGAAACCAGGTCTCACGAAGTTGCAGAGGGCCTCACTAGGTAGAGAGAGAGAGAGAGAGAGAGAGAGAGACAGTGAGAGAGAGAGAGCTGAGACTGGCCGCAAACCTGGATCCTCCGGTCTCCGCCTCCCAAAGTACTGGAATTACAAGTGTGCGCCACCACGCCCAGCTAAATATTCTCTATTTTGATTGGGGATAGTAGTTACATGAATGTGTGAACTTACGAAAAATTCATCAAACTGTATACTTAATACTTGTACATTTCACTGTGTTTAAATATTAACTCAATGAAAAATCAAGTTAAGAAAAAGGTCAATCAAATGTGTTAAATAAAATTCAAAGACCGCATTGTTAAGGACTGAATTCATGCACTAAGCTTGAACAAAACAGAAGATTCACAGCAACCAATCATAAGAGGGCATTTAACTTGCGCCAGCACGATAAAGAAGCCCTCTCTGCTTCAACCCATACCAGGAAAACAACCACCACCCACGTAAGGAATCTGATGCTAACCAAGCTTCCTTCTGCACTGCTGTCCCCTTGCTCCTGCTGCAGTTGCCTTACAAAGCTGATCTGATCATTCTGTCCTATCCAGACGGGATGCTGACTGATTCACCAATCTTTATAAAACCCAATTCGATCTTTAAACTCAATTTTGTTCTCTGAAACCAAAAGAAAGCTGTAGCACCTAATAGTAGAGAAAACTTTAAAAACTGTAATGGAAAACTTGAATGATTCAAGCTTGGAAAACACTGGCCTATGGAAAAGTGAATGGTGCTCACAGAGTTGTATCCAAAATGAAAGTAAAGGAGTGTTGGAGCCCGACTGTAACTCTTCCCAGGGCTTTGCTGCCTGCTCACTGCTCTTTTCTGAGACTTCTCTCTGTGCAGGGCTAGAAGTCAGCAATAGAGATCTGTTTTAATATTTATCTTTGGGAAAAGGGATATATAAAGCTATGTAAATTATGTTAGTTGCAGTACATGGATTCCATGTTAATAGTGAGCTTATTAGCACTTAACACAAGCATCCAAACATCTAGTCATAAAAGGTAAGCAACTTATCCTGCTAACCAGGCTAATGAAAAATTTCTGCTTGTCATAAAGAATTTTTTGTAATAATTTGGGGGGAAATATTTTTCATCAGAAAATATAATATCCTAAATCCTTTGTGCATAAATGCATAAATCAAGAGAGTAGCCATTAATTTTGTCTTTCAAATGGCATAAGTTATATTAAAAAATTAAAATGAGATCCTTTTCCAAATTAGTAATAATATCTAGTATAGACTTAATTAGAAATATGTAAAACTTGTCATTGAAAAAAACTAAAGAAAAATGAATAGACAAGTTATGTTTCTACATGAGTGCATTTAATATTATAAAAATGGATTTTCTCCCTAAAGTAGCACCTAGAACTTTTATAATATCAATCACCATCCCAACAGAATTCTTCTTGGGACTTGACTAAATAATTCTAAGGTTCATCTGAAAAAGTCAGCATACAAGAATTATAAAAATAATTTTTGAAAAATTAGGGTAATGAAGGATTACAAATTCACACTCTAAAAGAAAGTTGAGAAGCCAGGCATGGTGGTGCACACCTATAATCCCAGCTACACAGAAAGCTGAGTTGGGAGGATGACAATTTGAGGCCAGGCTGGGCAATTTAGCAAGACTCAGTCTCAAAATAAAAATAGAAAGTACTGGAGATGTAGCTCAATGGTAGAGCACTCCTAGATTCAATACCCAGTACTGCAAAGAAAGAAAAAGAAAGTTAGTTAAGAATTTCACCTTTTCACATAAAGGAAGCACTTTACAGCTTCTCTTTGGCTTATCTGAATTACCAATATCACTACTCTTGTGCTTTGAGGCCATTATTATGCAAATTAACTTGAAAACAGGCAATGCAATATCTCAACAATCTATCTGATAACCCAAATAGCTCAACTAGCTATGTAGTGTGGATATGCGAAACAAAGGGATGATTCACATTCTGTAATTATTATGGTTTAAATCTGGAATGCCCCCAGCCACTCCTGTGTTAGAGACTTGGTCCCTAATGCAGCAAAGTTCAAAGGTGTGGCTTTAGAGAATGATTGCATCACAAGGGCTTTAACCTCATCAGTGAATTAATCCATTTGATGAATTAATAATTTGAATGGACTATTGGGAGGTGCTGGAAACCAGAGGAGGTGGGGCCAAGTTGCAGGGAGCATGTCCTCAGGGACTATACCTTGTTCCCTAGCCTCTCTCTCCCTCTTTCTCTCTTTGTTTCCTGAATGTTATGAGCTAATCAGCTCTGCTACACATGCCCCCCCCATTTTTGGTACTGGATATTGAACTGAGTGGCGTTTTACCTCTGAGTTATACCCCTAATCCCTTTTATTTTTATTTTGAAACAAGGTTTCACTAAGTTGCTGAGGGTCTTGCTAAGTTGCCAAGGCTGGCCTGAAACCTGCCATCCTCCTGTCTCAGTCTCTCAAGCACTAGGATTATAGGTGTGCGCCACCACACCTGACCCACCACGCCCTTTTGCCATGATGCTCTCTCACCTCAGTCCCAGAGCAATGCAACCAGCCAACCATGCACTGAGACCTCTGAAACCGGGAGCCAAAATAAATTCTCCAAGTTTTTTATCTCAGGTATTTTGTTCCAGCAATTAAAACTGACTATCAGTAATAAAAACCATAGAATATCATGAAAAGGTTTGTGATATGACATATAAATGAAAACATCAGTGACATTTTAATCAACTGTTAAAACTATGAGAACAAACATATGCATCTAGAAATGACTATAAACAAATGTACCAAGTTAATTAAAAATGGTTTAAGATAACTTTTGAAAGATTCTAAAATTCTATCTTTCAAAATATAATGTATATGTTATTATATTCTTTTAAAAAATAATATGATTAAAATGTTGGACCTACTTTTAAAAAGAGACTTTTACCTAATCCTACCCAATAGAACTATGACACTATTATAAGAATGAGGATTTTTAATTTTCTTAAATCCTTACTTCCTAACTTTCTAAAAAGAAATTAGGGAGAAGAGTGCTAGCATTTATTAACAAGTACCTACTATTACACACACATACACACACACACACACACACACACACACACACTCCAAAATCTGTAATAGTTGGCACCATCACTTACCCCACCTGTCTTGCTGCCACTCTAACACTTCTTCTTTACTTCCAGGCCCAATTATCTCAGATGTTTATTGTGGATATTAACTTTGGTCTGTGCAAGTCCTCTGACGTTCTGAAAGTACTTATTGAGCTGCTATAAATATTTTAGAGTTCATGGGATCTTAGAGTGGAGGGACCTAGAGATGATGTAGACCTCCTTCTTCGTATCAAGTGGAACGCAGAGAGATTGATCTGACCTGCTTAGAGTCTTTTTCCTTCAGACTGCTCCAGGCAGGTTCACCTGTACTATACACTTCATCACACATGGCTGAAGAGCGAGGCTTGGAGCCAGACCCAGAAGCACCGTTCCTCGTAGGCAGTTAGGAATGATACCCTCGACAGAAACACTCTTAAATCTCGTCAGTGAGGTTGCTGCAATGTACCACAGGCCAACACGCAACGTAAACAATAGAGTCCCCAAGGTCCTCTCACGATTCAAGGGAGGCAGGATGGCACAGTGATTGGCTCTGATCCGGCAATCCCTCTATGGGAATTTATTCTATAGAAATAACAACACTAATATTTAAGGATATACATACACACATGTTTATTAAGCACTGCTTGTAGCAGCAACAAATCACAACACCAATTTGAAAGCCCCAGGTTCATCAGCGTGGGACTGGTTGACTAAAACTTTGATACATCTGCTGTGGTATGTTATGCAAAAGACTAAAACCAGGTCTATAGCTGTTAGTCTAAGTACAGTCAGACACTGCATAACTAATGAAAACTAGTTAAGGTTAAACACAATTATATAAAGTATGCTGTGTGGCTATGGGAAAATTCTTTAACTTTTTCACCATTCCTGATCTCCTTTATAAAATGATGATGATGATACCTACTCTTCCTTCCTCCCAAGGTTGGCAACTGAAAGACAATGGTTGTAAAATGCTTTGTAATCTAAAAGTACTATACAGATGAAGAATTTTTTAAAAACTAGGATTGTGAGCCGGGAGTGGTGGCGCACACTTGTAATCCCAGTACTTGGGAGGCGGAGACCGGAGGATCCAGGTTCACAGCCAGCCTCAGCTACTTAATGAGGCCCTCCGCAACTTCGTGAGACCTGGTTTCAAAATAAAAAATTAAAAATAGGGCTGGGGGTATAGCCCCGAGGTAGAGTGCCTCTGGGTTCAATCCTCGGTACCGCCAAAAAAAAAAAAACTAGGATTGTGCCCATTTGTAAGTTCAAATTTATTTAAGCTTCAAATGGGAGATACTACAGTGATTTAGAAAGTCAAAAAAGAGTTAAAGGAGGCTGTGCTACTGAACATTCGAAACTAGATTCCTCTTTGGCTTCTATATTCATCCATGAACCACTTTAATACCTTTCTGGTGATTTCTTGGTAAGATTATGAGGAAGCCTATTTCTCACAAGTATTGTGATGGCTAAATGAAACTGGGCATGTTAGTGTTATTCAACTGTAGCAGCTTCCTTTAAATAACAAATATTTTTAAATATTCCATTTTTTTTTACCTTGAAGTGGAACTCTTAGACCACCAATCATAATCAAGTATTGGGCTCCCCTTCTTCCTTTGAACAACAGAACCTTCCCCACCTGACCCAGCTGGAGGCTGCATTCTCCATCCTCACCTTGCCACTGGGTGTGGCAATATAGTACTAAATTTTGGCCAATGGGAAGTGAGAGAACTGTTCAAGTTCAAGTTTTCTTCCCTTAGCTAATTGTTTGTACTTTTTTCCAGTTTATATTTTTCCATGGGCAAGAATGTAAATGTGATAGTCAACCTTTGACCTTATAAAACCACACCCAAGTTGGTATAACGAGAAGGAAGAAGGAACTTGTGAGTCTGGATGATTTTATGGGGTAAAGTCTCCTTCCAGCCTGACCCAGTAACCCATCTTAGTCAGATACAAAGAGATAACTTCTATTTTATATGACTCACTGTAATTTGGAGCTTCTTTATTACAGAATTATAACCTATACCCTAATTAATACATCTGTCTATATGAATTTTTTAAAAAATTATAATGTAAAAGATAAATAAAATAAAATATATTTCTATATGTATATGCTTTAGAACAACTACATTTGAAGATGTAAGCAATAAGTTAGGAGATAAGTGAAGATTAATAAAGTCATTCTGAGCCGGGCGTGGTGGCGCACGCTTGTAATCCCAGTACTTTGGGAGGCGGAGACCGGAGGATCCGGGTTTGTGGCCAACCTCAGCGTGCATGCGCGCATGCACGCGATCTCTCTCTCTCTCTCTCTCTCTCCTCTCTCCCCTCTCTCTCTCTCTCTCTCTCTCTCTCTCTC